>NMUG010009410.1:0-11289 GCA_002855965.1 Monotropa hypopitys
GAGTATTACGTAATAATAAGACCTAATGAGGAATGAAAACTTATTGCCCGTGTGTTACAGAGTAATAAGTTCTAAAAATAGGATCAGCCACTAAAAATGCCTTAATTTCAGTCTCGCTAGAAACTGCAAGATGATGGGCTCGAATCCTACTGGGCCTTCGGGCGAGAGTCCGAATTCTGCTCTCTTGTATGTTGACATAGTGTATGGGCAACCCTAGACACTCTAACCAATCAAGACACATTCATCGATTTATACACATGCCCTGGTAGGCAAGGTGACTTGGGAGAAAGAGATGTTTCTCTGAGTTCCCAAGCTCAAATCCTTGCGACTGGCAGAAAGTGTATTAAATCTGCCGGGGCATAGCTCAGTTGGTCAAAGGCCATGGTGCTTAAAGGCAGCATTGCTACTGGACCGCAAGGTAGGGGGTTCAAATCTCACTGGCAACAGTCTGGATTTAGACTCATTGTGTGTTCATAGTGTACAGACAGCTCTGAACCCTAGACTAACTGAGACACATCCCGTGATTTATCTCCTCCACGATGCTTTAGGGACGGGGCGGTGGGGCTCTCAAGGTTGGGGTCAACCTTTTTTTCTTTTCACATTCATCGATTTACATCCTCCATTAAAAAGAGTGGGGCCCTCAAGTTTGGGTTCCCTTTGTAGAACAGAGATAGACTAGTCATTTACATGTTAATGTATTTTGATAATAAAATATTTTTTGTTAACATGTATTCATCTTTTTGTTTTTATATTTAGAACTGCACTTTTCCATTTTCTCATTGGGTAGTTCTATATATAACCACTAAAATGCTAAATGCAGTCCACGACTTTTGCTTCGGAAACTAATTTCCGAACGAAATAGGTTTTTTCGGATTTTAGTTTCCGAAGTGTTTAAAACATTTCGGAAATTAATTTCCGAACAGTTCAAAAAATTGTGAAAAAATCATTCGGATTTTAGTTTCCGAAGTGTACAAAAAAATCATGGGCTGCATTTAGCATTTTAGTGGTTGTGTATAGAACTACCCTTTCTAATTTCTATACTCGCAGCGATTGGTTGAACAAATTGTACACAGACTGAGCTAAGAGAGAAATCTCTGAATCCCAACAACAACGGGCGACTTGAGATCAAAACAAGAACCCCACAACTCAAAACACCATGTGGAACACTCTCAAAGCAACTCCGACCGCGGACCACATCCCGATCTGCTTCCAGGCTCCCCCACTGCGCCTCCGGAGAAGCATTTTCTCCTCCTCCGACGTACCGTCCGATCGTCACCATCGTCTCTCGACACTTCACTGCTGATACAGGTAAAACTCTAATACCTATTCGCGAAACCTAATTTCGTTTGGATCTTCGATGTTAAGTTTGATTGTTTATCTATAATTCATGGTCTTCTTTGCGCATTTGATGTTGGTAGTAATGTAGACGTGTTTGAAACTTTATGTAGCAGCTAATGTCGTTTCGAAGAAGAAGGTTGTGGAGGTAATGCCTATCGCTACGGGACATGAGCGCGAGGAGCTTGAAGCTGAGCTTGAAGTGAGTTTCGTATAGAGATTTTACTGGAATTTATGTGTTTCGATTGGTTACTTTTGTATCGGCGGTAATGCTGGTGTTATTGGTTTGATTGTAATAGGGACGGAAAATTCTAGATATCGACTATCCAGATGGTCCCTTCGGTACGAAGGTTAGTACATATTATGGTCTAGAAACGTCATTCTTGACTGTTGATTCGATGATTGTTGCTTCAATAATCAGATTGATTGATCCACACCGTGAAATGAAAATTTGCAATCAGTCGTTCTTATTCCTGAACTGTGGTTTGTCAACTGAAACTAACACTAGAATTTTCATACCTGGTATATTGTATTTGAAGAAATTGGACAATGAAAAATATTGAGGAACTCTTAATCAAGAAATTCAGTATCTTCTCATTAATCTAACAGAGAAAGAAAAACCAAATAAACAGATTACAAAGGTGAAATAATTCCTAAACCAATTAAGGAAAGATCCTAATCTAAATAGGAAATTAAATAAAAGAAAATGGAAAATGAATCTTCCCAAATATCTGACCTGGTACCGAAATCCCATGAACTACGGGTAGTTGAGGTAGGAGTACCGTAGTTCCTTTGACGAAATACTTGAGGCAGAACGTATTACTATCAGTAGTTGATCAAGGAAGTACCGATAGTTGAAGGTCACAAAAGACAAAGATAAAGTACAGAGCGTCTAATTACCGGTATTTGATGGCTGTCCTTGGACACTAAGTACCGGTACTTAAATCATTGAAGATTTGATTTCCAACACTCCTCCTCAAGTCGTGTTGTAGATGTTGATCATTCCAAGTGTTTCCTTCAGATTTTCGAAGTTGAGAAAATGAATCTTCCCAAATACTCTCCCCTCAAGCTCTCTCACACTTGTATTTCTCTTTATTCTCTTTCTCTCCCCTAAACTTTTACTTTATTGAATAAGAAAGGAAACAAATGTTTGAGATACATAACATTGGGATGAATCAAGCGATAGTGCCACAACATAATAGCACTATTGTTATTTTGACACGAAGCAGAAAAAAACTACCACTAACTGCCTTTTGAGGTTCTTCTTGTGGATAGTGGAACTCCTTAAGGGGAGAGTATTTTATCACTTAGAAACTATAAATATGATGATTTTGTATCATTCTAGATATCTTTTGGCTTAGGAGAAACTAATTGGTGGCTGCTACAAGGGGATTTCTTCTTCCTCTCTTCATCCATGGCCGCCATTGATATGGCCGGCTAAACTCCAAATCCGAAGGCAACGATGAAGCTCCGAAGCATGTAGTAAGTTTGTAGCGTAGGGTTTATTTTGATTTCTTGAATGATTGTATGAACTCAAGATTCATATTTTATGAATGTTTTAATTCTTTTATTTCATACAATATTTTTTCACTTGTATGTGTTGTGGGAATGAGATAGTTTATGCCCGTAAGACAGCTTGTTGCACAAACGGAAAAAATACCCGGATTGGAGACACAACCCGTGCTATGAGATATTCTATGCCATTAGACAACCATAGATCTTCTTGTCGATTGCCTAGAGGAGATGTCAATCCTTTAGGTTTTCATTGATGTTCAAGTATCTAGATCTTGCGTGTCTCTTATTACATGTTAGCAGTGGAATCTAGCCCGAGGATCTCATTTCATCATTTAGTTTCCTTAACCAAAGTTCTTCTGTTTTTGTGCTTTCAATTTAATTCAATCTCAAAACAACCAAACCAATTATTCCGTCTTAATTTTCCATTAACGAATCAATTTAGAATTTAATTACAAACAATTCAACGTACACACTTTGTCCCTGTGGATCGACACCTGTACTTATCGCTATTCCAAGAGTAGTGTAATTACGTGGTTTTATAAATATTAATTGTGACCTAAAACGACGCGGTCATAATTTGGCGCCGTTGCCGGGGACATTTGGCGTAAGTTGAACTGTTTTGATTGATTTCTAATTTGATTCTTGTAAATAATTTTGTTTTGTACATACAATTTTTTTTAAATAAAAAATGGATAATTCATACGCTCCTCTATATTTCGGGTACTATTCTAATTCTTTTCAAGAGTTTCCCAGCCCGAGTTACTATTACAATGATTCATACACGTACTCGGGATTGGAAACACACCAATTTTTTTCACGGAATCCCCAATATGGAGGAAATCAATTTCAAAGTCATACCCTTTATAGCCCTTCATTTGAGGAGAAAGTGTTGGATTCTCTTAAGGTATTAGAGTCGCTAATACAACCTCCTACACCTAGTCCCTCATTTGAGGAGAAAGTGTTGGACGCCCTTAAAGTATTAGAGAATCCAGCACTATTTTCTACATCTAACTCATATTATGTTCCTTCTAAAAAATTACCCAATCCTCCTCTTCCTACGTTTCATGGCGTGCATAGGCAAGACCCATGTAGCCATATAGAAAAAATTGAGAACATTTGTGTCAGTGATTTAAAGGCGTGAGGCGAAGGCGAGGCGACGAACCCCTCAAAAGCCTAGGCGACGAGGCGTGAGGCGAGGCGAGCGCCTCATTGAAGTGAGGCGAGGCGAGTGTCAAAAATAAAAAAAACAGAATATGTACAAAATTGAGAATTTTACTTCTCAGACTATCAAAAGTACGAAATGAATGTCAAGTTTTGAAATAAGTACTAACAAATAGTAGTAAAAAGCTCACAATTAGTTTTTCCTCACACAGGCAAGACTGAGAGAGGGAGAGAAAGAGAGAGATAGAAGAGGCGACTGAGAGAGGGAGAGAAAGAGAGATAGAGGGAGGGAGAGAGAGACCAGCGTGAGAGACAGACAGAGAGGGGTACCTGTCGTGAGATTGAGGGTAGCGTGAGAGAGGGTGTGCCGCAGTCGGGGAGATAGAGATAGAAACGATGGCAGGGAGGTGGAAAACAAATGTTTTTTGGTTTTAAACCTATTTCGAAATCGAACCAAGGCGAGACGACAAAGGCGCTCGCCTCACGCCTCTCGCCTAGGCGAGGTCGCCTCACGCCTATGGGTCGCCTCCGCCCACCTCGCCTCGCCTCCACCTGCTGAGGCGCCACCACCGCGTCTAGGCTCGCTTTTTCAATCACTGATTTGTGTGAATGAGTACAACTATGATCTTCGATTTGATACTCGTACACATGAATTGTTTTTATCTACTTTAAAGGATAAGGCTAGACGTTGGGCAAACTCTTTGAGACTGGGATCTTACCAAACTTGGGTTCAACTAAAAAGTAAATTTTTAAATGAGTTTTACCCTCCGCATGAGACATTTATGAATACCGGAGTATACACAAGTCAGAGTTCTTGTAGTGAGTCGGTTGAGTCCATCATCGATGAACCTATACTAATTCATGACAATGGACTCGTACCAACCAAGACACCTATTCAATGGGAGGAGGATAGAGATGGGAGCATGTACGAGGAGGATGAATATATTGCAAACTCCAATAAACCGGAAGTTGAGGAGATGATTGAGAACTATAAGGGTGTTATTTCTTGTTTTCATCCCCCTATGCAAGATGAATTCGACAGGGCTGCAAAGGCCCTTAATGATGATACCCAATCTCTCCATTCACATAGTGAACTAGAAATTTACACCCAAATGGGTGAGTCATTAGAACTAGTGAATGAGAGTGAGCAGGGATCGTTAGAAGTTGACACAACCCTTGAGGAATCCAAGTCGAGCGAAACAATGTCTCCATCTATTGAGTCCTCATTGGTTGTTGACGAGGAGAAGGAGGATGCCCCAATTTTGTCACACACTCTGGACTTGTCTATAGTCTCATCTTGTTTGAGTCCTAGGGCACCTTTCCCCACCGATATTGAGGTACCACCACCATGTGTAGTGATCGAGGACCCTCTAAAAGCATGTTTAGCCCATTTTAGTTTTGAGGAGTTTGACATTGATCAATCCATAGCAGAAGTCAATTCCATGTTAAATCACATACCTCTTATGGACATTCCCTCTCGGTTAACTACTCATGAGTTAGTACTACCAAAGTGTACCACCCCATTCTTGTGTGATAATGACAAAACCTTGCAAGGTGACCCAGTGCCGAACATTTTGAGTATTTTACCATCCGAGACTATTCATCCCATGGTAGAATCTATTATTGAGGTTGTCCCTTCGCAAGGGTTACCGAGAGATAGGGTGAGATTTGAGATTGAGTGTCTTGATGTTCATTGCACCGCGAAGGTAGATTTTGTTTTCAGAGATATGTTATTGGTCACTACCCCTCGCGTATCTTTATCAACACTAATGCACAAGGCCATATTCTTTTGGCCACAGGGTCATGTGCCAACTCATGGCACATGATACATACTGATTCCCATTACCTCTTATATCTTTCTATTATTCAAGGGAGAGTCTCATAATCTTCGTTGCCATGACCCATTAATCATAAATCATAAGAAGCGCCATAAACGCTTCATTAATGTCTGGCTGAAGACGGTAAACTTAGCGCTCTTGGGAGGCAACCCAAATTTTTATATGTTTATTGTCTGTTCAGTTTATTTATCACTTTATCTTTTGTATTTTGTTAGAGGCTAACATTTGCAGGTTTTTCAATTCAAGTTGGGAGATGTTCATCTCCATAATCCATTATACTGCTTTGTTACTTCCGTACGAGGTGATATCTTTCTTTATCTCTTACTTGTGTCCTATTCTTTTAGCATCCATGCATTCAATGAGAACATTGAATCATTTGGGAGATGTATCACTGTCGTTCTATCTTTTTGTTCTCATTTTTTTGTTAAATTTTTTAGAAATAAAATTATTGAATCTTGTTGCTCGAAAATAATTAACCTTATCTGCATGCTTAGTAAAATTGATTGAGCATACTTGGATATCCTGTGACATGTTAGTTTCTTTTGCTAATTTCTTAATAGAGTAGTTCATGGCACGTTTTGCTTTGCATATCACAGTTCACGCTTGGCTGCAATATCTTAATTCTTGTTTGATAAGTAAAAGAGCACGATAAGTGTTTCTTAAGGCTGGATTAGTGGAGACTTGCACACACGTGAGCTTTAGAGCCATACCCTTTTCTTGGAGTGATAAAAAAAATTCTTAGTTTCTAAAAAATTATCTCGTTGTTCAATCTCATTATTCTTGCAGTTAAGTGTTGACACATATCACATGTTACTTCTTTGATGTACCTGATTGTAACTCCCTTAAGAAAGGATTATAGGCCATCATTTGATTAATTTGAGCTTGTTCGTTTCTTTGATTACATCTATCTTTTGCTAGCCATTTGAGCCTTCTACATCATACCATTTCTTTGTTTAAGCTCCACCACCCATATAGTGCTTTGAGTAAAATTTATGTATTGACAACAATGTTCTGAAAAGATTTATTCGAAGAAACAAGAAGAAATGGTGGGCAAATATGTTATGGATGATGATCATGCTCATTTGCAAAAAATCAAAAGGAGATTGAAAGAAAGTTTGAAAGAAAAAAGAAAAGAGACACAACAAGATCACAATATCTATTTTATGGCAAACATATCTCATTATGCTCATTATGATCATTTATGCTTATTGAATGAATTGATGCCATTGTGGAGTGGTGCAAGGAGGAGATAGCAAAGAAGAAGAAGATGTGCGAAAGAGTCAACAAAAGGCACAAAATTTATTTGTCTTATACTATTTATTGCAAAGTTTTTCTCAAGCACATACATGTCTAAACCTAGCCGCAAACAATATCCTTACCTAACGTTATAACCAAAATTGAAGTCCTATTTGGTCTTAAGGGTGTTGTGATGTTAAACTAAAATAAGATAGAAGGGTATGTTTCCAACACTTGACAATCCCTTTCATGAGATTGTAGTTCCACTTTATAAAGCTTCCTTTCGTGTCTTTATGTGCGATAATTTGGTTTTCTTCACGTAACTTCAACCCGCGCATCTTTGAGAGTATATATAAAAGTCATGTTTCGAGTGTTCAATTCAAAGTGCATATCTTGTAAGGCTTGAAGTCGAGGCTCGGACCGGAGGGGATACTTGAGTGTGATTTGCTTAAATTTCGAGTATTATTGATGTTGTAGCCAAATTACACATACACGCAAGTAACCATGCTATGCATGACTTTTATGAGATGTTAGCACTATAAACTGCATAAGTTACTTGATATCTTTGTGGCGAACTTGTGAGCATGTTTAAGAAATGAAATTATAATTACAGATTTGGTTTGTTATATTCTTAGCATATAGATTCAATGCGTTTTGTGGGTGATCGCCGTTGAAAACCCTCACGAGACCTTAACTCGTCTTACCGGGGCCACCTGGGGGTTTAAAGAAACTACCCCTTATTATTCGCATTGTTTTTTTTGTTATTCGGTCTTTATTTGCTTTGCTCGGGACTAGCAAAGTGTAAGTTGGGAGATGTGATAAGTGCGGAAACGCACCTATTTATATCTTTTAATTATGCATTTTATTAGTCCAAACTATTATAATTTAGTCATATTAATTAATTAATTTAGTTTTGGCATTATTTTGTAAATTAATCATTTTAATCTTATTTAGAAATAATTAGTATTTTTTATTATTGCTTCATTTAAATAATTTATCTCATTTTTATTATTTGGTAATTTTTCCTTATTTTGCAGAATTCCAAAACAAGCAAATTACAACAGCAAAATTTAGCTCAAGCTAAGCTAAATAGTTTAGCTCAAGCCAAACACACTCCAGCGAAAGAAAAATAGGCTTGAGCGAAAGAAAAATAGGCTTGAGCGAAATTTGCCAATAGGCTTGAGCGAATTTGCCAAGGGCTTGAGCGAACAGGGCCAAACAAGGGGAGAAGCTACTGCAGTCAAGCGAGGACAAGTCGCTCAAGCGACTTAAGGAGTTCGCTCGATCAAAATTTCCAGCGTTTGAGCGAAAAAGGGCTGTGCGGCGGAAATCTTCTAGGGTTATGAAAATAAATTAAAGAGAGATTAATATATTAAAAAGGATGAACGGCCAGGATTAAGGGGAGAGTATTTTATCACTTAGAAACTATAAATATGATGATTTTGTATCATTCTAGATATCTTTTGGCTTAGGAGAAACTAATTGGTGACTGCTACAAGGGGATTTCTTCTTCCTCTCTTCATCCATGGCCGCCATTGATATGGCCGGCTAAACTCCAAATCCGAAGGCAACGATGAAGCTCCGAAGCATGTAGTAAGTTTGTAGCGTAGGGTTTATTTTGATTTCTTGAATGATTGTATGAACTCAAGATTCATATTTTATGAATGGTTTTAATTCTTTTATTTCATACAATGGTTTTCACTTGTATGTGTTGTGGGAATGAGATAGTTTATGCCCGTAAGACGGCTTGTTGCACAAACGAAAAAATACTCGGATTGGAGACACAACCCGTGCTATGAGATATTCTATGCCATTAGACAACCATAGATCTTCTTGTCGATTGCCGAGGGGAGATAGCAATCCTTTAGGTTTTCATTGACGTTCAAGTATCGATTTAGATCTTGCGTGTCTCTTATTACATGTTAGGAGTGGAATCTAGCCTGAGGATCTCATTTTATCATTTAGTTTCCTTAACCAAAGTTCTTCTGTTTTTGTGCTTTCAATTTAATTCAATCTCAAAACAACCAAACCAATTATTCCGTCTTAATTTTCCATTAACGAATCAACTTAGAATTTAATTACAAACAATTCAACGTACACACTTTATCCCTGTGGATCGACACCTGTACTTATCACTATTCTAAGAGTAGTGTAATTACGTGGTTTTATAAATATTAATTGTGACCTAAAACGACGCGGTCATAATTTGGCGCCATTGCCGGGGACAATTTGGCAACAGTTATTTAGTTTTTATTGTTTTCTACTTTGATTTCTTTTTATTTTTGTTTTGTTTTGTTTTATGCTTGGTTGTAGGTCATTAAGTCTACCAACAGTGACAACCGACTCGAATTTGGAGGATATCCTTCAAGCCATAAAAGAGTTAGATCAGTTAAAAAGACTTAACCCTCTGACTGAGACCGACCCCATTATTACCCCTCCGGTAAACATGGGAGATCAAAACGCACAAGACCCGATGCATGCTCACTTTACACCTTCTACATACAATACACCGACATGCATCGTACTTCCTGAAATTGCCGCGGTGAACTATGAGATCAAGCCTAGTACAATCCAAAATCTACCTCAATTTAATGGGCTATCTCAAGAAGAACCATATCAATACATTGATGAATTCAACTTCGCGCACGACACTCTTAAAATGATCTTGTTCCCGTTCTCATTAAGAGGACAAGCCAAACATTGGCTTGGAACTTTACCCGCAAACTCTATCACAACATGGGCCGGTCTTCAAGCCGTGTTCCTTCGAAAATATTTTCCCATGATATGCACATTAGAAATACGGTCACAAATCAGAAATTTAGGCAATTGGACGAGGAGACCTTATTTGAAGCATGGGGTAGGTTTAAGGACCTACTTAGGAAATGTCCCCATCATGATATACCAAAATGACAACTTGTTCAAAATTTTTATTTGGGAATAGATGACAATCAGAGACTTTTCTTAGACGCATCATGTAGGGGTTTTCTCATGTCAAAAGACGCGGGGGTAGCTTGGGACCATTTGGAGGAGTTAGGAGAGTCACTCCAATACTCCATCAAATCAGTTCGTGGTCGCACTAAAACCCCGACTTCTAATGAAAAACCTAGGGGCATATATGAGGTTCAATCCACAAGTGATTTTGCAAAACAAATGTCATCATTGTCGGCAAAAGTGGACAAACTCCTTACTTTAAACATGTCCACTCATTAAAACATGCAACCCCAAGAGGCATGCGCTCTATGTGCGAATCCGACACATTATGTCACAGAATGTCCGGATGCGCCAAGATTTCCCGAATTCGTTGAGGAACAAGTAAATGCTGCACAAGACCAATATCATCAATCTAACAACCAAACACCTCCAAACCCGGGTAATAACCCGTTTTCGAACATATACAACCCCGGGTGGAGAAATCACCCTAATTTTTCTTGGAGAGATCAAAATCAAAACAATAATCAAAACTCAAGAAATCAACCATATCATGTACCATCTTCAAATTATATCAATCCTGCAGCTTTCCGGCCGTCATCATCTTCTTCATATCAACCACAATCTTACCAACAACCCTCTCAACCCGCACCTCCTCAACAAGCAAGAGATCCCGCATTGGATCAAATTTTGCAAGCTATTCAGGGGTTGGGAGACACTCAACAACTAGTTCGCTCCCACTCACAATCTATTGCGAGTATTGAGACACAACTGGGTCAATTGGCCAATGCATTGAATCATAGAGAACAAGGTCGATTGCCTTCTCAACCTATGAAAAATCTCCAAGGACAACATATGGTTGAAAGTGATCATGACCCACAAGATGCAAAGGCCGTTATCACATTGAGGAATAACAAAGTGGTTGATACCCTTCCTACAGCAAATGAAAAAATGAAAGATAAACAACAAAAAGTTGCACAAAATGAAGAAGATGAGGAAGTCAACAATGAAGCCTCCTCATCAAAAAGTGAGAAAAAGAAACAAAAGAAAGATCAAACATCATCATCTCATGCTATGGTACCACCTCATGTACCAAAAGCACCCTTCCCTACCGCTCTTAATGCACCATCTCCTTACACCAAAAAGGGAGCGTCAATGGAGGATACACTGGAAGTGTTTAAACAAGTAAAAGTTAATATACCACTCCTTGACGCAATCAAACAAATTCCTACATATGCAAAAATTTTGAAGGATCTTTACACTAAAAAACGGAGGA
>NMUG010009411.1:0-11288 GCA_002855965.1 Monotropa hypopitys
TTTTATCAAACAATTAAAGCATGGAATTAAATATCCAATAAATTAATTTAATCACAATTTTAATTAATCGCAAGAATAGTATGACAGTGATATTAATTTGATCAATTAAGAATTGTTACAACAATTATAATAAATTGAATCATCAATAAATAATAATTTAATTTTCTATAGCATATGACATTCAATCACATGAAATGACGAGGTACATAAATTCCACAATTCTTGCATAATTAATTTCAATTAATTGTTTAGAAAATATTCACTATAAAGAATAACATCATTAAATCTGTTTAGTGCTAACAATCTCTAATACGGGCAAGTCACACAATTTATGATGTGATATGACTCATATATGTTATTTTGCACAATGAAGATATCGCCAAAATATCTATTTAAGATTAAGTTACATTTAGAAATACATATTGGTTTTACCTCTGGACATACGATAAATACATATTCATCAAAGTTGTTATAGTTCTCATTTTTGTTCTAGGTTTTCATTGCTCAATTGGTAGTAGAAGAAAAGAATAACTTTTATTTGATTCATGCAAAAAACGGCTCAAGTGTGATTGTTTCTTCAATTAAAGCCTCAATGGATTGAGGTTGAGTTTTCCTTAAATGTGTTGTTTTCCACCTTAATTGAATCAAACGAATTAAAATGGCTTTGGTGTTCCTCTTCTGAAAATAAGGTTGGATTTACCTTAATAAATAATCGTATAATATGCATTGAATCGAGATACACGTATAAATTATAGGATACATCATTGTATCGTAAGATTTCTATACAAAAAAGATGCAGAATGAGATACATATAGTTTTTTGAGGGAGACGATACAAATTGTAGGATACGTATCTCGTATCGTAAGTTTTTAACAACACTGCTCTTGAGAGTTATTTGTGTGAGGATGTATTAAAGATTAATCACCCTTCATGAGAGTTGTACTTTGAAGTTTCATACGAATCATTGAGAGATTAAAGGAACGTTCTCCATCAACTTCAAAGAAGTTTAGAGTTAAGTCTTTCAACAGGATCAACCGGAAGGCACATGGATTTGCAGTAGCGTCGATCAAGTACCGGAGTGTTGCACGTGAATTTGACATGAGTAACTTAGAGATGTGGAGTCTTGCTATCCTTGGTTATCTTGTAACCACTGACTATGTAAGTCAGTTTATAGTGTTTCATTTCTTCCCGTGGTTTTTATCATACTTTAGGGTTTTCTACGTATATCCTGGTGTTATGCGTTTTGTGATTCATGTTCTTTATTTTCCTATGCATGCTTAATTTAATTAATCAAACGAAGAATTAATTAACAATCAGTAATATACAAAAGATAGGAATATTAGTTTTATTGTGACGTCGCAATCAATCCTCCATCGGATTTTCATTTTCCATTGAGCTCCGTCGAGGGCACTTAATTGTGCGATATTAAAAAAATCTTGGTCCTTTCTAGTTATTGATTTGAAAGTTCCCCTTAGTTCTACCATCTATCAAAATCAGATTACTTCTCTTAGCTATCTCATCAACTGGTCTACGATAGACATGTACAAACTACATTAAACTATTCTCTTATCATGTCTTCTATTGATGCTATGCCTACCATTCCGCGAAGCATGGTAATTGAGATTGTATGATTCACGATTCAAATCGTACGATTTGATTCGATTCACTCATCATGCGATACAAATCAGTAGTAAAAATTGCAAACCGACTTGAATCGTAGCCGAAGCGGTGAATCATTTACCGAATCATATGGATTGTGTGAATTGAATCGTATGAATCTTGTGAATCGTTCGATTCACTTCAATTTTGAAGAGTTCCACAGACTCGGCCTTGGGTCGGGTTATATGAACCCGATGGCTAAAAAATCAAAATTCGGTTCATTTTTCTCTTTTTCGATCATATACTTGTTTTTAGAGGTGTAAGAAGTTGTAGGTAATTTTTTCTCCTTTTTGATCTTCTATTCATTTTCAGCCTTACTTGTTTCGGCATAAAGACTACTTGTTTCGGCATAAAGAGGCAACAACAACAACATGGGTGCTTGACTTGCAACAAGCGGGTACTTTTAGGCAACAAGAGTGATTGAGGTCTAGAATTTACATTTTTTACAATATATCTTTATCATTTACATAGGTAAAAATATATTTCAATGTATTTTAAAAATATGACCGAATTGGAGCAATTCACAATTCGATTCATGATTCGAAAAATGACATTTTCTATTTTCGACTCGACTCGACTCACACAATCTGACAACTATGCCACGAAGGTTTCTGTTCCTCACTCTATCTTACCGAGTCTTACCATACATCCATCTCAATATTCTTATTTTGAGTGCACCAGGACTAGTCTTATAGCAGTACGATAGAATTTTTCCTTCAAGTTTTCGAGTATCCCGCACAACTTGTATTCTGTGTTACATACTTCACAATATCTCTATCCTTACTAACAATTGATCAAAAATATTTAAGACGCTAACTTCTTGATAACTCTCGAATTCTGATTTTGGAGGGTCACTGTCAATATTAGCATTTGGGTATTACTAAATTTAAATTTCATGTACTCCGTTTTACTCTTACTGATTCTAAGATCTTTTGATTCTAATGTTTCTCTCCAGATTTCTAGTTTAACATGCCACTTGCATTTTCATTTATCTAGACAATATAATCCGCAAAGATCATACACCATGGTATAACTTCCTGAATGTAAGGCAAAAAGATATGGACTTAATCGTACTTTGATTATGAATTCGCTTGTTTCTCCTATTGGGAATCATATGGTAGTGATCACGCCTTCATATATGTCTTTAAACATCAATATACTATTTTTCACCCTCTCTCTTCAATCTCAGTAACCAAATTTTATTGCAATTCACTGGAAAAAAGGAGAAAGTGGATTGGAGATTGCCTAATGTGAAATTAATTATAAATTTTAGAATTCTTAGGATCATTCCATTTGAGATTTTGAAATTGGCATTGGTCTCTATGTGCAGACTTTAGTTTATCTGCAACCTTCATCTTGTTGGTCATACACTATGGTTCCCCAAGAAATTTTGGAAAATTTTCATTGTAAAGTATCCCCCATAGAAATAATTTTTTACCTGTTTGCTGACTAAGAAATTTGGGATGAAATAAAAAGTTGGAGGTATATTATGCTGTTTTGTAATTATGTCTCCGTTGCGTTGAAACTGGAAATATGTGGTCCAGCTGAAACCATGTATGATAGGATTGGGCTTAGTTGAGTGAGAGTTCCAGTTTATCATCTTATAACCATGGATTTTAACCATGCTCTATTTCTTCTAACTTGAGTCAGTCTCCAAATTTGGAAAGTTGGATGTAAAATGCGGTACGGTTCAGTTTTGATAAGAAATGCATAACTTTTACTGTATAAATTTGACGTTTATGAAAAGGGTATCGTTGATTAGAAATACTGCATGTTTAAAATGCATCAATACTAGATTGGTTTAACCAAAATTTAGAAAATTCGATTGAATTTACATGTGTAAGAGGAAAATTTTGTGGGAAATGCTTCAGAGTTACCGAGTATTGGACAGAAATACAGAGGTTGGTTGGACTCGGTGGCAATAATTATCATCTGCAATATGAATAACACGGTTGGAGATACTCTAAGTACTATTGACTGTTTCTCGGTAACCAAAAAAAGTCTCAACTTCTTTACTGAAAAGGAAAAAGATCCAAAGCATTCACTCTATCTCCGCCTCTCACTCATTAGAGATCTCTGTAGATATCATCGGTAAGGGACATATCTCGAAGCAGTATAGCTGATGCTTCGGGAAATTCAAATGACCATCGCCTGTTGAGATTGAGTCTTACAGATGGGCACTCTCAGATAAAAGCTATAGAGTACGTCCGTATACCATCAATTGCCGATGATGTCATTCCAGGCACTAAGGTATTTCTCTTCTCTTTCCAATTTTGTGGCAGCAAGATATTTCTCTTTTCTTTTTCATTTTTGTTCTACTTTGCATGCTTTAATTTGTTGATTTCTTTTGGCTGTGGTGCTGGTTCAGTATGTGTTTACGGGTGGTGCAAAGAACTTGAAATGGTTTATGATTTATTTAATAAATTGACATGCCTGTGCAAACAATGAATCTCAAAGGCAATCACTCCGCGGTGATGGGTGATTTTCATTTTCTAATTAGAGTTGCAATCTTTACGACCAACTATACACGATGTTGGTAGCCATAAAGGTCATTTCATTTGCTGAACCACTTTCTAGAGTCTTTATAACTTTTCCATTTCATTTTATACTTTCCAGTAAAGTCAAAGGACATATAAATGATTGACCTTGGTGTAATTTTGGTCTTTGTTTCTGTTCTTTGCTTTGGCAGGTTCGTTTGGAAAATAAGGCTCCAGTACGCAGTGGTATTGTGTGTCTGAATCCCAAAGTGGTAACTGTATTGGGTGGTGTAGTTCAGATACTATATGAGGAATGGCAGATGAACCAAAAATACTCCGGCTCTGCTCGTTCGTCCTTAATGACATCGAAGGAAAGTGATACTGGTGGTGCTCCACCATTTGAGAAGTTGGAAATTGGGGCAGTCTCACGTCAAGGGCCTCAAGGCAGATCTTGTTAGTTTTGCAAACCCTTTCTTTGCTCCTTAAACAGTTACTTTTTTGTTTTATTAATTTCTTTGCCCCTAACCGCAATCAGAATGGTGGGCCTTGTGTCCTCTTTCATTTGAGTGATGCACCGTTTATATATGCCTCTTTTCCGATTACTGCAAGTGTTCTTTTGGAGATTTATGGGTGAATATATTTAATACAAATCCCATTTTAAAGACGTCTGATAGCGCGTCATGGGTATCAATTTTCTATCCTTTTATTTATTTACTAAACTGTATACCTTTTTTTTTAATTTCTCCAAACTAGGTTTCTGAGTAAATTGTGAATTGAATGCTCTGTAAGGACACATCTAGCACTTGAATGCAAAATTTTGGTATTGACATATAATTCATAGCATTATTTATTTAAGGCTTGTTTCGTTATTTATCCAAGTGATTGATCTTGAACCGATAACTTGTAAAATCAACGCTCAGTTGGTACTCATTAATGAGTATATGGGAAGGGGAAATGACAAGGACAAACCTAACATTTAGTAATAATACACAAAGTGATTGTGCTCATACTCGAATCCAAGACCTTAAGGTTATTGTGTTGAGTTGAGTCTTTACCACTGCACCACCAGTGATCCCCATAACTGATGAACTTGTAAGCTAAGTGGAAATTAATTTCTACGATTTTCTCCTTGAGTTTAAAATTTCCACATCTGCTATGAAATTTTTGATATGCTGACCTGTTTTTTAAAATAAATGTCAGAACATTTATTCCTTTCTCATTAATTAATGTTTTTAGGGGGTTCTTTCTTCTATTTGTAATTTTAGTGTTACCGCCTACAGTCTTGTATAGTGCTTACAATTCTTTAATAAAATATCATGGATTGCTGAGTATTCAGGGTCAACTTCTTCAAGCTTTGGTCCAACTGTTCTGGTGGAAGATGGAACTTCGGAATCTAGAAAGATCAATAGACTTCATAACTCTGATTCAAAAGAAGATGACATGGATAATGAGGCAAAATCGGCTTCTAGTACTGGAAGGTCCGAAGAAAAGCCAAGTAGCTCTGAAGCAAGACCAAAACAAGGTATCATCCATATCTCCATGGAGTGCAGTGAGAAAGTCAAAGTATAATGTAACCTCTTTAAATTAATAGCCTTGGGACCACCAAAATTCTATTAATTACTCGAGATCAATTTATCGATAAATTAATAATTATTAATTTACAAAGGTATGGCTAAACATTCACAAGATGAAGTTGAAGATGATGATGGTACACAACCTTTGAGACCACTGGTGTCATGTAAGGAAGCACTCAAAACATCAATGACACTCCAAAACTTCTTGTTTCAATACGAGAAAGCAATCCCAAAACTTCTTGTTTCATTGCGAATAATTAATGATGAGATTCAGCTAGATTTCAATTTGAACAAAAGGCAAGCTACTCTTCATTTATATTTTGAGAAAACATTGTTGTCAATTTATTATGTATTTTTAGCTAATTATTAAATTATAAAATATTTGGGACCTATAAAATACAAAGGAAATATTTGAAATGCATTATCTTATAATTTTACGGAGATTATTATTTTAGCACGCTGGACCAAACTCGGGACCAGATAATTTTATTATTTAAAGAGATTATTAATTTTTTGAGTATTAATTTAAAAAGGTTCTACTGTATTGCATATAAGTCATCAGAAATGGTTGCTAATTAGATAGACTTTTTTTCTTGGGTGGATGGACATGAATAAACTAAACCAAATTGAGCCTTAAGTTGTAATAAATTGCGGTCGGCTATATGAATCTATTTTTTAATGTGCTTTGTCGAGTGCATCATGTTCCGTTATACCTAGTAAATTTTGATTCTTACGAACTACCGCTTCTAAAGTTAATTTTGGTCTATCTCTCCCCTTAGTCCTACCATCTACCATAACTCTATCATGCCTTCTAACTACCGCGCCAATGACCCTACAATAGACATGTCAAAACTAGCTTAATCTATTTTCTCGCAAATATTTTCGTTTCTAATTCTATCTTTCAAAGTTTTACCACACATCCATCTCAACATTCTCATTTCAGCTACATTCATCTTATTTATATTTTTTCGTCACCCAACACTCTGTACCAACATGACTGGCTTTATGGTCGCAAGGTAGAACTTCTCCTTCAACTTTGAAGCTATCCTCCTGCGATCACACAGCAATGCCACAACTCTCCTTCACTTAGACCATCCAATTTGAATTCTCTGCGCAATATTCTCTGCAATCCCTACATCCTTACTAACAATTAAGCCAAGATATTTAAAATGCTCACTTAGTAATTTCTAATTTTGGAGGATCACTATGTCAACGTTAGTACTTTGCTTATCACTAAACTTACATACTACATCCTCCATCTTACTCCTACTGGTTCTAAAATCTTCTGACTCCAATCTCTGTCCAAGTTTTTTAATTTGACCTTAACTCCTTGCAGTCTCCAAATTTTTAATTTGACATTAACACCTTGCAGTTTCATCTATCATGACAATATTATCTGCAAACAATATACACCATGGGATATCCTAAATGAGTCTAGTTAATTCGTTCATAACTAGGACAAAAAGATAATGACTCAAAACAGACCCTTGATGTAATCCTAATGTGATTCAGAATTCATTTGTTTCCTTTGCAGGAGATCTAATAATGGTAAAACCACCTTTTATACATGTCTTTAACCATGTCAACATATCTTTTTGTTATGCTCTCTCTCTATGACTCGCCATATTATGTCTTTAAGTACCTTATCATATGCATTTTCTAAGTCTATAAAACTCATGTGAATGTCTTTTTCTTTTTATACTTTTCAACTAATCTCCTTTTCAAGTATATTGCTTCAATTGTTGACATATCAGGCATAAACCCGAACTGATTCTCTGGTACCATTGTTAGCATTCTTAGTCGATACTCAATAATTTTTTCCACAACTTCATTATATGACTCATCAATTTAATACATTTATAATTATTGCAACTCGGAATATCCCCTTTATTTATATATATTGGTACTAAGATACTCTTTCTTCACTTATTAGGCATATTTCTAGTCAAAATAATTTTATTGAATATTTTTATCAACGACACTCCTTTGTTCCCAAGGCCTTTCCATACCTCAATAGTAAAGTCATTTGGTCCTAAATCCTTGCATGATTTCATCATTTTCAACGCATTTGTCACTTCAAACATTTGTATCATACGATAAAACATTTACTCTTCGCTCTCACTACCACTAGAAGCACCTAAACGCTCTTCGCTTAGATTCTCCTCATGCTTCTCATTCAATAGTTTATCAAAGTAGTTCTTCCATCTTCTCTTAATCTTCTCATTCTTCACTAATACCTTACAGTCATCATCTTTTATGAACTTAACTTGAGAGATATCTTGTTTTATTCTCTCTTCATTTGACAAGCTTATATTTATCTCTCGATCCTTGCTATTTAGTCTAGTGTAAAAATCCTCAAACGATCTCATCTTTTAGCTTCTCTCCCGATTTTTGGCCTCATTTCATGCTTGTTTATAGTTTCTAAAATTGGCATGACTTATATTTTTCTGCCACTTTTTAACTTCCTTTTAGCTTTTTCTATGGCTTGTACCGCATAATTCCGCTACCAAGTTTCTTTCGAGATGAGGCCTTTCCCTTTTGACTCTCCAAGAACGTGGGAAGGAATAGAGAATGAAATACATAGACTCTTACTGCAGCATAAATAAACTCCCAAGGCTCTGTTAGTTTGACTGGACAAATAGTTAAGAGATAGAATTTTGTAAGATAAACTGTCTTATTCTGTTTGCTTGACTGGACAAATAGTTAAGGGATATAGAATTCCGTAAGATAAACTGTCTTATTCGTTTGATAGTGTGGGGATTAATGATACCACACCACATTCCCAAGGTATCTTATACCATATTTATGAGATATCATGTCCGAAGGTTATTTGATCTTAGCCACAAGAATTCCAACCACACGTGGGACATGCGGTCAGTGGTCACCTTGGAATTATAGCCCAGTTTGATCCTTTAATCCAGAGGAAGGCCTTATTGTACTCTATTAGCTTTGAAGTAATATTCATACGATCATTGACAGTTTTACTGATTAAAAAGCTTCATGTGTATCAGTGGTTGAAGCTGTCCCAGTTCACAATCAGGCGGCTGCACAAAAGCTCCTCCAGAAACTGAATCATCCAAACTTGGATAATCGTCATTCCAGAGGTCAAAAACATAGAGGGAAGGGGAGACGGGAGGAATTGCAAGTTTTCACTTTGGATGAGTGGGAAATGAGAAAAGCGGGAGGAAATCTTTCTGTCAGAGATGAGCTTGCCGGTGTTAACCAAGATGAGGACCTTGCACGACAGCTTCAAAACCAATTTGATTTGGAAGACCATCAAGTTAGTATCAAAGTGATAACCAATTTGATTTGGAAGACCATCAAGTTAGTATCAAAGTGATAATGGTTCTTACAATCATTACTATACTTGATTCTACTTCTGTTATTATTGTCATGATTTGGACTTTGTAGAAATGCTTCCATTATGTCCATTTTTAACATTATAATACAGTCCTGTAAATTTCTGAAGCGGTTAATGATAAATTCAGACTGGTAGATGGATTGGGTTACATTAAGCCCCCCGTTTGTTTACCCGGATTTGGGCATCACATTAGAATATCTATCCAAGGAGACCACATATCTTACGTCTGGTTAAATATATACAAGGTAAGGATTAAATATCTATCAAATAGGAAATTCCACAAAACATGAGATATGCAATACCACATGGGGATGTGCTTCAGTAGTCCCTTCATTTTTAGGCCAATGGAATTACTTGTCCACTGCGTTATAAGTCCGGTAAACAAATGGGCCTTAGAGATGTTAGTTATAGATACCCAACACTACATCTAAAATCAGGCCGATGCAGGATTTTAGCCAAAACTGGTGCATCTAATGGAGCATCCATTTACTCTCTAAACTACTTGATATTTAAGACTGTAAATAGGGTCCCACTTTTACAACTTTTGTCATATAAAACACCTAACTCATCTCCAATGAAGACGCCCTTACCCAAATACTATGACATGATACTGACTCCCAAGTTTATAACATGAGCATTATGGTAATTAAGAAACCTTGATATTGTCAAGCCTAGGAAATTGAGCCACCTGTTCATGGCTGAAGGTCCAAGGATGATTTAGTATGAGGCCCAATTTTTTTGTAAACTGTTTCCTTTTCCTTTGTTTTCTGTATCTTTATGTTCATGAAATTTGTTTCAAAGGATTCTCACCAGTTGAAGAAATTGTCTAACCTGATGGTTTGGTGTGGATATCTTTTGATGCTTTTGGGTGGATATATGAAAATATGTCCTTTCAAATGGGGTCATCTTCCTAAGTAGATGTGTTTCATCTTTGTCCATGCTCTGAAAATTGTGCTCCAAACATTTGAGGCTGTAGATATTTAAGCCATCACCAGAATCGAGATAGTATGATGCTCTTTGTAATGTTTTGCATTTTTTTATATAATCATATCTTATTTATCCAGATACAAAGGGCTCCTCGTGACTCGGATGCAGAGAACATAAAAATGAGCATGTTCAGTTTTCAAAGAGAAGATCCTGGGTCCCACAATGGAACAGGTTTCAGAGGGAGAGGAAGAGGAAGGGTCAGAGGAAGAGGGAGAGGCAGATTCAGTTGAATCTATTTACTTATTCTGCAGGGAACTTCTTTTCCTGTGTGCGCTTTTTTGTCAATTGGAGCCTCAAAGCTCTAAAGCATTACAGAGACGCGCCTTACTTGCCTGCATATGTTAAGCAGTTTCAGTCTGAATTTGTTTTCTGGTTCCTTTCAGCGTTGGTACAGATTTACCCTGATTTTACATCGGAACATATGTACTTCGGTCTGTGATTATTTAAAGAAATACGCCCAATAAACTTGTGTTTTACTGTTTTCTGGCCTCTGATCTTTTCTTTTAATTGACTTTTTTGCTTACTTTGTTGGTGGCCACCTTGAACATCAACATATTGATTAGTATATATATAAGCTGATGACAGAAACATTTTGTTAAATATATCTTCTGAGGTTTTCTCTATCGCGATTGGCTTTTAGCATGATTCAAGCATTTTAATTGCTGAATTTACAGACGAATTGGTGGCAAATAGGCGTAGTTGGATGGCTTTAATTTCCATTTAGCTATATAAATAATCTACGATCCAACCCAACACATTTATCTTAAATTCAAACTCATCCTTTGGTTTAAGGATTTATTTATGTGCCTTCAAAGAAACCACTTTTAAGGTTTCTGTTAGTGTAACAGGAGTCATTTACAAGACTGAACGGAGACCGCTAGCAACAAAAGCATGTTTGTAAGTTGATGCTGGAAAAATGCGGTGAAAACTTCAATTGGATCTTTTGAGATTAGCTTTCTACCAGCTGTTGTAGCATATGATCTAATACGACTAGTTTTTTTTGTCATAAACTTACCCAAAGATGACTTCTTTTTTTGTCTTTCTAGGTAAGGGATTTGTTTAATGACTTGTTTGGCTATATTAGGCACTGACTTCAATTAAGGAAGCAATGCTAACAGGTCCGGCCCTGAGGTTTGAGTTGCCCCAGCCCCCCCCCCCCCAAAAAAAAAATTGTGTTGCCCCTATTAAGGAAAATATATAAAAAACACATTAAAAAATTTTTTTACTGTA
>NMUG010009412.1:0-11289 GCA_002855965.1 Monotropa hypopitys
AAGGATTAAATGATTGGTTTTGGAAATGAGCACTAAAAATAACATTTTAAAAAGAAGAATCGAAATGTTATTTTTAAGAAAATGGAAAATGAAAGAATGGTTTAAATAAAATGAGTTTTTGAATTTCGAAAACAATTTTGGAAATTACTAAAAGGATTGGAAAATAATATGAATATAAGAAATTGGCAAAAGAAGTATTTTGGAAAGAGAAATAGAAAATGAGTTTGAAAATAGAATGTTTTAAAATAAAAGAATAGCTTTTAAAAATACAGTGATCCGTAGATATTTTTAGCTCCTTTACTTTATGTTTTTCTTATAAATATTCACCAGCTTTTCCTAGCTGACCCCCTTTCTTTCATCCAAGTGTTGCTGAGTTGAGATCAGTTTAGAGTCCACCAGTCCAGCAGTTGTGAGGAGTTTTTCAGAGTGTTAGGAGGTACTGTCTGAGTTATTCTAGGTTTTCCAGTTTGCAAAGCTTTTATTTTATTTCTTTCAGTGTTGTATCTATTGTTTCAGTTTGAGAGTTTATTGGGCATTGTTTAGCCATGTTGCTTTATAGAGAGTTGTTTGTATCCTGTTCAGTAGTGAGGTTTTGGGCTATTATTTGTAGCTCGTTTTGTATAGCTAAGTTTTTATTTCAGTTTATATTTTATGAGTTGTAGATATTTTATTTCAGCAGTTTTTAGATTATTTTTTTATCCCAGTTGCATTAGAGATTTAGTAGTTTAGTTTGCTATTTAGCTAGATGTTTCTAGTTGTTGTTGTAAGTTTTGGTTTAGTGAGTTGTTCCTGCCACACGTCCGTCCCTGAATGGCTGGATTTACGGTCGTCGGGGGGAGGGGGGGCGTGACATTCTATACCCAGAAAATAGTTGAGTTTGCCAAGATCTTTCATAGCAAAATGAGTGCTAACCTTCTAATTGCTTCCAGTAAGGATAATATTATCAACATAAACCAGAAGCAAGACAATACCATCATCATTCCTTAGTGTGAATAGAGAGTTATCAGCTTGACTTTGATTAAATCCTTGTTGCTTCAGAAAATTAGATAAGACTGAGAACCATGCTCTAGGAGCCTGTCTTAAGTCATACAAGGCTTTGTTTAGCTTACAAACATAAGTTGAATGTTTTGAACTCTTGTAACCAAGAGGTTGTTTCATGTAAACATATTCTTCAATAACTCTATGTAAAAATGCATTAGCCACATCCAATTGTCTAGTGATCCATTTATTTGTAATAGCTAATGCTAAAACAGTCCTAATTGTAGGCTGCTTAATGACAAGACTAAATATCTCAAAACAATCCAGACCTTCATATTGTTGATTTCCATTGATAACTAGTCTAGCTTTTTATCCTGCCACAGAACCATTTGAGTGTCTTTTTATCTTATAAATCCATTAACAACCTATAATATTAGCACATGATGGAGGAGAAACTAAAGTCCAAGTTCCTTGATCAATAAGAGATTTGTATTCTTCTGCCATAGCTTTTTTCTACACAACATGCTTCATAGCTTGAGAAAAATGATTAGGTTCTTATAAAGATAAAGAAGACACAACTCCAATAGCAGTTAAACTGACATGATTCTTCTTTTGTTTGGATATCATATGATGACCAAATTTAGAATTGTAAGCACTTTTAGACCTAGTGATCATATGATGAATAGGATGAGAATTAGACAATGTGGAGTTAGAAACTCTGAACTCTTGAGGGTTAAGTAAGGAATCAAGATTAACATCTATTCTTCCAAAAGTACAAGATTGATTTCTGGTAAAACAAATTGTTCAGAACCAGAATCAGAACTTGAAGCATTTGTTCTTCCAGAAATAGTAGACTGATTTTCCAGTAATACAGTATGATTTGATATAGAATTAAAATTCACAGGAAAATGAACAACATTATCAAAATTAGTTCACGGAACATTAAATGAAGTAACAAAAAAGGAATCAGAATAAAAAGTGAGTACAATAGAATTAGAATAAGGATAAACATTCTTAACAAATTTGACATGTTTGGAAACATACACTTTGTGACTTTGAGGATCATAACACTTGTATCCTTTAGTGTTTTCATAGTATCCGAGAAAAACACAAGACTTGGATTTAAGATTCAATTTATTTGAAGTATAGGACTTTAGCCAAGGAAAAAACTACAATTAAAAGGTTTTAAGGCCAAAAAATCTAGTGTTTCATGAAACAACAATGTGAAAGGAATTTGATTGTTCAAAGAAGAATGAGGCATTCTATTAGCCAGATACACTATTGTAGTTAAACCTTCCAACCAAAAAGCTTGTAGGTAAACGAGATTGAAGCAAAAGAGCTACTGTGGTC
The DNA here is from genome assembly GCA_002855965.1 of Monotropa hypopitys. Lineage (NCBI taxonomy): Eukaryota > Viridiplantae > Streptophyta > Magnoliopsida > Ericales > Ericaceae > Monotropa > Monotropa hypopitys. The sequence goes on from NMUG010009412.1 coordinate 2,329, forward strand.
TCAATCAAATATTTGTGCTTTCTTTCAGCAACACCATTTTGTTCAGGTGTATGACGACATGAAGTTTGATGAACAATTCCAGCAGTAAGAAATAGATGAAGAATAAAATGATTAACAAATTTCCATCCATTACCACTTCTTACCTTTTGAATGTAAATTTGAAATTGAGTAAACACAAAATCCTTCAATTCAACAATTTTGGTTTTGACTTCAAATTTATAATATAAAGGGAATAACCAAGTATATCTTGTGTAATCATCAATGATTAACAAGTAATACTTATAACCCTTATGAGAAGGAATAGGAGAGGGACCCCAAACATCCATGTGAATAAGTTGAAAAGGAGTATTGGAACAAGATTCAGAGATAATAAAAGCAAGTTTATAACTTTTAGCCATATTGCACTAATTATAATTCAACATAGCAGGTCTTGAAACATGTAAACTAAACTATTTTATCAAAGTCTGAAACATAGCAACATTAGGATGGCCTAATTTTTTATGCCAAAGAGTAGCTGAAGAAAATGAATCAAAGAATACTTTGAAGTTGGTTTTGTGACTAAATTTGCAACAACATGAGATGAATTAGACATACTTCTAGAGAAACTCTGAATAGGATACAACTCCTTGTGACAGGGACCCTGGAACAGAACTTGAAGTGAAGACTTGTCCTGAATTACAAGTCCAGAATAGTACAAAATAAAAACATAATTATAATCTTTAGCAAACTGAGATACTGAAACCGGATTATGTGAAATTATAGGAGTATGTAAAACAGATGACAACTAAAATACAGAATTGTAAGTAGACAACATTTCTTTACTAGTGTTTTTTATTGGAAGTTAAGATCCATTACCAACAAGAACATTTTCAATTGTGAACATTGGCTGAGGTTGAGCAATATTGCTCAAATTATTTGTAATATGATAAGTGGCTCCATTGTCAAAGAATTACAACTGGGGATTAGATGCTTCACCATGATTAGAACTTTCATACAACCCAACAAAATCATCAATGTTAGGATAAGAAGGTGTGAATCCAGCAAATGTGGCTATATTTCCCTGAGGATTAGAGAATTGTTGTGATCCATTAGAATAACTAACAACATTCTGAGGTCTAACATTTTAAAAGTTTTGAAATTGAGGTCTAACTCCTTGAACACCATAAGAAAGTTGTGGTACTTGAGACTGAGTAAATTGTGTCATATAAGGAATCTGTGTCCGTTGAATCAAACCTCCTCTCCATTGAGTTTGAGGAGCATTATAACCAAGACCATTAACACCACCAGAATTTCTATAAAAACAAAAATTTGTTGTGTGATTGTTTCTACCACAGATTTCACATAGATCCTTAAAATACCTAGATCCTTTATTTCCTCGACCTCTAGAATTTCCCTTAAATTGATTTGTGTACATTTGTTGAGGCATGTACCGTGATTGATAAAAATTCTGAGATGTGACAATCATATCTTGACCAAAATTCAGAGGAACAAAGTTTGATGTAGAAATTCGTAATTGAGTCATCCCAAACTCTAAATCCTTTTGAGAGATGACATCTCGTTGTTTGAATTGTTTCTCATTTGTGGCCATAAGAACTGTAGTATGATCAGATGGAATTTCTGCAGATAATTGTTGATCTTCTCCATTTAACATATCAACTAATTCAGCAAATTCTAAATGACCTTTGCTTGTTCTAATAACTATTTTAAAACCATTAAACTCTTCAGGTAGACATCTTAAAGTATGAAATATCAGATCATGTTCATCAACATGACTTCCTGCAGTATCCAATTTCTGTGCAAGATCTTTAAGAGTATCAATATATTTTTTAATAGTTTCTGTTTTGGTGTGCACATATAGTCTACACTTCAACTCATGAACATGAGTTCTTGTTAATGAATTGTATCTGTTAGTCAATGAATCCTACACATCTTTAGCATGATAAATCCCTAGAACATATGGAAGAGTATTTTGAGATAGTGTGGCTGTCAAGCAGGACAACAATTGAGAATCCATAACTTTCCACAGAGCAAAGTTAGGGTTGTTAATGATAATTCCTTTAACATTTTCTATTTTTGATGTAGGACATTCAATAAATCCATTTACATAACCAAAAAAATCCATTAACATTCATTACATTTTCTACATTTACTCGCCACAATAGGTATTTCGAGCCATCCAAGTTCACATTCACCAAAGAATGAAAGTTCGATACGAGAAATGTAAGAGTCTGAGGAAGAATAATTGAAATAGTTGACATTGATCAAGATCTTGAGACTTTCTTCTTCAATGCTCTGATACCATATTGAAAAGCAAGAATGATATGAATCTTGATTTGTGTATTAATCAAAAACCTTGTGTTTCTTGCAAAATGAGCTGACTTATATACTTTCCTATAACCGACATAACATCTAACCGACATAACAGATAAACTACACTTTCAATTATAGACTTAACTGACTTAACTAATATTCAAAATTACAGAGTGATTTACCAGAAACATACATCTGTATTACCGGAAAACCAAAGCTACAAACTTAAACTATTCTCAAGCAAACATCTCTATTATCGGAAAACCACATCTGAATTACCAGTAAATGAGATTGCCAGAATACCATGACTATCACTTTAGTATTGCTTTATCAGAAGACCACTCATCATTTACCAGAAAATAGACTACTCAGCAACCTTGTTTTCTTCATTCTCTAACAGAGAAGGCTAACATGACCATTTCTCAATATGCCTTCACATTTCAAACGTCTCATTTTGCACCTGATCCAGTTAGTTTAGAAGATAGGAAGTGTAAGAGGTTTGAGAGGTGTCTTCACTCATTGGTTCAACATCTAGTAACGAGTTAGTGAATCAAAGATTTTTTTCTATGGTAGAGTGTACAAGGGCGATCCAACAAAAGATGTGGTTAAGGAAGCAAGGATTTGGAATCCGAGGGGTCATTCTTCAATCACTAGCTCTTCATCAGGGATCTAGTGGAGGAAGTGACAAAGGGATAATTCTTGTTTTTCTCAAAGGCAATAGGATTCAAAGTCTCCATTGGGAGCACAACATGGGTATCTATTTGGAGCCAAGTTATCTGTCACAAGTGCAACTAGTTGGGTCATCATCGCATTGACTGTCCACATCTATCTTGTTTTGAGTGCGATTAGGTGGGTCATATAGCGAGGAACTATCCACAGAGGATAGGTAACCATAGTGAGTTCGAGTCAGTTCAAGAGCCAAGGATCAGACATGCATACAACTAATATGAGAGCCAATAGAAGAAATTTCAGCTTGGACTAGTTAGGTCTGGGCATGATTTCGAGGTGACAAGGGAGCAAGTTCTTTAGCATCGAATCAGTCATCAGCTTATAAGGTTAGGAATTCTTATTTTCTGGCCACCCAGGAGAGATTTTTTTCTCTCATTGCTACCACAACACCCACTACTTCTTAGAAGCCTGATGCATTTGTTGTTCGGGTTATTTTTTGATTTATAATTTTTGGGCTAGCATTTTGATAGATTTTGGTGCATCCCATTCTTTTATTGTTGCATCCTTTGTTTGTGAAGTGGGCTTAACGACCAATGTTTTGTATCCTCCATTATTGGTAGAGACACCAGTCGGGGTAGAGTTCCTTTAGACCGTATTTGTTGTGATTGGGAGTTCACCATTTCTGAATGGTGATTCATGTTTGATTTCATTGTTCTGGACATGCCATGATTCAACCTTATTCTAGCATGGAGTGGTTGTCTACCTTCCATGCCACAATTGATTGTCACCGTAAGTGGGTATATATTTGTGCTTTGGAAAGATATTATTTATATTTCTACATGGAACATTGAGAACCAATCAAATCCTATATTTGCAACCCAAAGGAGCAAGATTCGATTAGTTTTTTGTTGGACAACTTGGTTCTTAATGAGGATGTATCCATCCATGAAGAATTGTTGAGCATATTTTATGAATTTCTGGATGTTTTTATGAAGTGTTGTTGAGGTTACCACCCAAAAAATATTAAGTTTATGATAGATTTGCTACCTGGGACCATGCCTGCCTCTATGCCATTTAGCACTGACCAATTTGAGAGAATTGAAGGCACAATTACACGAGTTGCATGAGTTGGGCTTTATTCATCCTAGTACATTGTCGTGGGGATCATCGACATTATTTGCAAAGAAGAAAGATGGGTCTTTTTTTGTGTGTGTCGACTACCACAAGTTAAACCACATTACCATAAATAAAAAGTATAGCATGCCTAGAATTGACGATGTGTTTGACCAATTGCGGGGTTCAATTTATTTCTCTAGGATCGATTTGAGATCGAGTTACCATTAATTGCGAGTTTGGAATGAGGATATATTGAAGACCACCTTTTGCACACATAATGCCTTTCAGATTGACTAATGCACCAACTAATTTTATGGACTTGATGAACCATATCCTTCAAGCCTATTTATACCATTTTGTTGTTGTCTTTGAGGAGCACCAACTTCATCTTAGTATTGTGTTGCAAATTTTGAGGGAGCACGACAAGCTTAACAAATATGAATTTTGGTTGTCCCATGTGAAATTTTTGGGTCACATTGTGTCTAGCAATGTGTATTTATCAATTTGAGGCAAATCAAGACTGTTATATTGTGGTAATGACCAAAGAACATGTTTGAGATCCGTAGCTTCTTTGGATTAGCCGGGTACTACCATTATTTTGTTTTAGACTTTTCACATTTGTCAGCGCCGATGACTTGTTTGATCCTAAAGGGTGTTCATTTTGTTTGGGATGACTTGTGTGAGGCAACATTTAAAGAATTGAAAGTAAGTTGAAGAGCTCACGTCCATGGTATTTGCATTAAAGAGTTGGCAGAAATACCTCTATGGCAAAAGTGTTAAAGTCTTCTCCGATTATAAGTGTTTGAAGTACCTTTTCTCTAAAATAAATTGAACTTGCGACAACATCATTGGATAAAACATCTAGAGGATTATAATTTCGAGTTGCATTATCATCCGGGAAAGGCTAACATAATCATGGATGCATTGAGTAGGAAGTCTTCACATCTTTCGAGTTTTGTCATCCGAGATTGGAATTCGATTTTGGATTTGGATGCATTTGTTTTGCATGCTGAGGAATCTAGAAGGGGCGCCACTGTATGTAACTTAACCATTCATTCAGTTCTTTCAAGATGGGTAATTGATTCTCAAGTGAGCGATGATGAAGCAACAACTGTTCATGCTAAATTTGTTAGCATAGAAGTACAACAAAGATGGATGATCCATTTTGATATGAGTCTACAATTTTATGGGAGATTATTCTTTTCTTTTTCATGATGAGAGGAGATTCTTAGTGAATTCCATCATTATCCATTAGCCATTCATTCAAGGGGAACAAGATGTACCATGATTTGCGCCAAAAAATTTGGTGACTAGGTATTAAGAGGGATGTAGTGCCAACAAGTGAAAGTGCAACACCTATTATCATCGTGAATGCTTCAACCATAATCGGTAGCTGATTGGAAATGGGAACATGTCACGATGGTTTTTGTATCAGGTTTACTGAGGTCACCGAAGATCCATGATGCAATTTGGTTGTAGTTGATAGATTTATAAAGACGACTCATTTTCTATATATTCGGGTCTCGCATTCCGTTGATGCTTTGAGTAGGTTATACACTCGAGATATTATTCATTTTCACGATGTCCCCATGTCTCTCGATTTTGGTAGAGTTTACAAGTGGCACTTAGTCCGAAACTTTTATATAGTACAATATTTCATCCTCAAACTAATGGTCAATCATAGCACACCATTAAAATCCTTGAAGATATGTTATGGGCATGCGTGTTAGATTTCTAAGGGAGATGTAGGATCACCTAGCTCTTGTCGAGTCCACTTATAATAATATCAACCAATTTACCATCAGGATGGCACCTATTGAGGCATTAGATCACCAATTTGTTGGAGCAAAGCGGGGAGACATAGATTATAGGGACAAAATTAATGAGATAAAAAACCGAGAAGTTAAAAATAGTTCACCAAAGATTTTTGACCACCCAAAGTAGACAATAGAGTTATGATGACAGTTGTCGATGTCCATTATCATTCAAAATTGGGGACCACGTTTTTCTCAAGGTATCATCGCGTTGGGGTATTTATCATTTTGGTCGAGGAGGTAAGCTTTCACCATATTTTATTGGTCCCTTTTATGTTATTGAGAACATTAATGAGGTTGTATATCGTTTAGAATTTCCATCGGACATTTTCGAATGTTCATGATGTGTTTTACATATCTATATTGCATAAGTATGAGCCGGATCCATCATATGTGCTAGAGTGGTCTAATTGGATTTAGAGGCCGATGCATCCTATGAGGAGAAACCGATACATATCCTAGATATGCGAGAGAAAGTTTTGTGGGGAAAGACTATTTTGTTTGTCAAGGTGCTTTGGACTAACCATGGAATCGAGGAGGCCATGTGGGAGCGCGAGATTGAGATTCAGTAAAATATCCAGAACTATTTTGAGATATTTTTTTGCATTTCTGTGATTGCTCTTTATTTTAGTAAATTTCGGGGCAAAATTTCTAGGATGTAAGGTTTTGAATTTTTAAAAGAATCTCTAGAATATTATTAAGGAAATTTAAAGAAAATATAATTATTAAATTTGATGAAAAACTCAAGATTTTGGTTGTTTTTGTGTTTCAATTGAGTTGACATATCTTCATAGTGGTTTTAGGGTTGTTTTTCATGTCAATTTTATATTGAATCGAGAGGAAATGTGTCAATAATTTGTTATTTACATGTTCAGGTGAGAAATTATGAACCTTTTGATGTCTTGTTTATGCCTGGAATCGGAATTGGAATTCAGAGGCAGTGGTTACCGATAACACTCGCACTGGTTATTGATAATCGAGTGCCTTTTGGGGAAGTTCAGAGCCATGTGTTAGTGGTAATGCTGATTAGCGTGGTTATCGGTAACATGTTGTCTTTTTGGCAAATCCAGAACAATGTGTTACCGGTAATACTGGTTAGGGTGGTTATCGACAACACTTCCAGGACCTGCATTTTTAAAGGACTGTATCAGAACTTTCATGGATGTTATTTTTCTCTCTCTGCAACCCCATATCTCTAAACACTTCCATACCCTTCTTCTTGCTAGAGTTTGAGTTTCCATGAAGATTCAAGCTGAACATTATTCATTAAAGTTGTATATCACAAGACATTCTCTCTCCTCAACCCATTCTTGCGGCCATTGGAGCACATTTCTCACCAAGGAGTTTCTCTATCCTCTTTGCAATTAGGTCTTTCTACCCCCTATTTATATGTGTTTGTGCTAGTTTTGCATATATCTTAAATATATCCTCGAATGAGTAAACATTGGAGCATTTGATTCCAAAGTTGATTTTTGAACCTAAGGTTTGTAATTAGTTAAAAATTTCTTGTGTATTTACTTGTGTCGCAAACAATGTTTATTCTCAAGCACAGGAACTAGGTCGTCGCGAGTAGCACAATAACCGGTAAGACTGGGTCGAATCCACAAGGACTATGGGCTTAAGTGAAATTTTTATTCAAAGATGCCATGAAATCATAAGAAGTGAAATCAAACATTGGTTTTGGATTGAATTACTTGAACTAATGATAAGAAATTTGTTTGGACTTTAAATTAAAATGAATTTATGCAGTGACCTAATAATGAAACGCAAATGTGATTAAATTTACTAACAATTGACAAAAGAGGGTAATCAACCATTAGATTTGTACCGGATTCTACGTCATCCTCTATCTCTCTTTATTACTCAAGAAATGCCTCACTAACATCCAATCCCCTTCAGTTGATTGAATCCCTTGTGGCTGTCACACGCTTGAAATCCAATCCCCTCTCTGGTTCAGTCGAACCCTACAATGGCAGCTAGCTGAGTCAAAGCTCAAACCTAATTTTTTTCTAAGAGCCCTTAAATCCAAATAATAGAGAGTCCCCCATTATTTCCTTTACCCTCTTTTATATATCTCTCTCTCTCTCCTTCATCTTTCCCATTCGAATTTCCCCTCTTTTTCCAAACTCTATCTTCTCGAATCTTTCCAAAACGAATCCCTGTGAATCCGCTGACTTCATATCAAAATGATGTTACAATCAAAGGAGCATGATATCGAAATATAAGCTGTTGTTATACTCCACTTCATGTATTTCGATATGCCATTGATGGGCATATTGAAATATGTCTTTGTTATTGTCCCACAGCAACCCTTTTATTTCGATATGTCATATAGAATGCATATCGAAATATTGCTTCAGTAAAAACTTCCAGAGCCAGTTGTATTTTGATATGCCATTGATGGGCATATCGAAATGAGTCTTCAATAGAATCCATCAGTGCCATTTATATTTCGATATGTCGTTGATGGGCATATCGAAATAAGTCTTCAGTAATATCCACCAGTAGCTTCTTCATTTCGATATGTCTTCTAGCAATATATCGAAATGTTGCAATGTTATTTTCCAGCAAAGAACTTTTGATTTCGATATACCTGATGGGGTATATCGAAATACTTCCACATGACTTCTAAGTAAGCAGACTTCATTTCGATATATAAGATATGAAAGTAATCTGGACAACCATCAAATCGAAATGATCCTCTTGCCTTTGCTTTCCTCCATCAAGTCCAACCTCGAGTAATCATCCAAAATTTGTACTATAATCCTGCACTTCATCTCATTTAACAATAATCCTCTTCCAACACGAGTTAGATGCATTTTATCATAAAAACAAGTTATAAGCTAAATATGATTCAAAGTTAAAGGGAATTTGACACTCAAATTGTGAACTTTTAGGTGCACAACACATTCCCCAACTTGAACTTTGCTAGTCCCGAGCAAAGAAATCAATATCACGACAAACAACTCGGTGCTAGGCTCAGCATTAAGATTCCGTGCATTAAAACATATGAGCTACGCATGCTAGGAATTAAAGAATTGTGCATCTATTG
>NMUG010009413.1:0-11288 GCA_002855965.1 Monotropa hypopitys
AACATTGTTCATCCTATTTCATCTTGTCTGTCTGACAATTATTTGTCTCCTACACTGCGTGCTTTCTCTTGCGCTATTTCGTCTATTGCTATTCCTAACACTTTGTAAGAGGCCATATCTCAGTCTGAGTGGCGACTAGCTATGGAGGCCGAAATTGTCGCTATTCATGGTAATGGAACTTGGGAGTTGGTTGCTCTTCCTGATGGCAAGACTACTGTTGGCTGTCGTTGGATCTTCACTGTCAAGTACCTCCCTGATGGTAATATTGAGCACCATAAAGTCTGGCTCGTAGCCAAGGGCTATACGCAGAGATGTGGCGTGGATTATTCCAAGACTTTCTCTCCTGTTGCCAAACTGGGCTCTGTTCGGATCCTTATTTCTCTTGCCGCAAGCCTTGGATGGCCATTATATCAGTTGAATGTGAAAAATGTCTTCCTTCATGGTGATCTTGCCAAAGAAATCTATATGGAGCAACCACCTGGGTTTGTTGCTCAGGGGGAGTTTCAGAAGGTGTGTCGTCTACGCAAAGCTCTGTATGACCTTAAGCAATCTCCTCGTGCATGGTTTGGCAAGTTAAGTGAGACGGTTATCCAGTTTGGTATGCATCGGAGTCAATCTGATCACTCTGTATTCTCTCTTATATCTATAAGAGAAAAAGTATTGTTGATTGTTTATGTTGATGATATTATCATCACTGGAGATAACCAGATAGGTATTTGTGATCTGAAAGCCTTCTTACAGCAGCAGTTTAATACAAAGGACTTGGGAGCACTTCGCTATTTTTTGGGTATTGAAGTCGCACGTTCCAAAGAAGGTATCAGTTTATCTTAGAGAAAGTACATTCTTGACATTCTCGATAGTGTTGGCTTATTAGAAGGCAAACCAGTTGATACGCCTATTGATCCCAATGTCAAACTATATGTAGATCAGGGGAAGTCTCTATCCAACCATGATCAGTATCAACGACTTGTCGATAAATTGAACTACCTTCATATCACTCGTCCTGGTATCTCATTCGCTGTTAGTGTGGTGAGTCGGTTTATGACTGTCCCCCAAAAACCTCATTGGGATGCGATTCTCAGGATTGTCAAGTATCTCAAGTCTCATCCAGGTCGAGGCTTAGTTTATCAAGTCAATGGTCATTTACGCGTTGAGGCATTTACTGATTCAGATTGGGCAGGAGAACCATCAGATAGACGATCTAATACAGGATACTGTATTTTTCTTGGTGAAAATCCTATCAATTGGAAAAGCAAGAAACAAACGATTGTTGCTCATTCAAGCGCATAAGCTGAATATAGAGCCATGGCACACACGACTTGTGAAGTTATATGGTTGAGATCCTTGCTTGAGGAGATAGGCTTCCCAGTCACGTTGTCTATACCATTGTATTGTGATAATCAAGCAGCTATACACATTGTAACAAATCTAGTGTTCCATGAAAGAACGAAGCACATCGAAGTTGATTGCCACTTGGTTCGGGAAAAAATAACAAGTGGTGTGATAACCACTCTACATGTTCCTACGAGTGCTCAGATAACAAGCTTGACATTTTTTATACTTATTGTCCAGTTGGGGGGGTAGAAGTAGTAGTCCCACATTGATTTGTGAGAATAATCCATAACCCTCTATTTACTATAAATAGAGGGTCCTATGTACCCATATTATACAAGATAATATTATCTCTTCTTTCTCTCTTTTCTCTCTCTCTCAAACAACACCTCTAAATAGAGGGTCCTATGTACCCATATAAAGCTTATGTGGTAAGCTCAGATAACTGATGTTTTCACCAAACCTTTGTTTAAACTTAGATTAGAAATTTCCAACAGTGTTCTGCATCAACAAGAACATGCCAAATAGAAATCGATTTCAGTCCTCATGACCAGAGCTTACCACATACATCACCTCTCATTTTTTAGTCTTGCCTTTCTTTGGATTCTTTTTCGCTTTCTTGGGTGGCTTTCCTCCTGTAGCTTTACCTCTTTTTCGTACAACCCCCTACAACCAATCTCACGTTAAATTAGCATTCCTACATTAAGACATGATGCAAAAGACTTTGATAAAGTCATTCCATGAGAAATATTTTAATGAAGTGAAAGGGTTAGGAAGTATACTGATGTTTTTTCTTTCTTCTTTGATTTGGATTTTATGTTAGATTGCTCTCCGCCATCCTCATTTTGGTCAGTTTGATTAGTGGCGTTTTTAGGCACCTTGTCAGCATCGTCTTCAGAATCAAATGAGTATCCCTCAAGCGTTCCTAGTAGACGATAGAATATAACGATGAAAAAAAGAAAAACAAGTTCTGAAAGAAAACTTCAAAATAAAACTAACCTTCAACCATGGTTTCGGCCTCGTAAACATTAGACTGAGGATTTAGCTGAATAAAGTCATTCATGATAGCCTCCACCTGATACAAATAATTGAAAACATTTTAAGGACAATAACAGGAAATACGAGCAAAGACAAACAAATGGTAAAACCATTACATGCTAGACAAACGAAAAGATCTAAAGAATGGAAATATAATAAAAAATAGTTTATTTTTCAGTTGAAGGGCAGAATAATATCAAAGGTTATAACTGAATAAGAACAAAGATCTGATGAACACACCTTTGCTTCGGATGGACCAAAGCTAACCTGAGCAAGAAGAAATACGCTTTATATCACAGCAATCAAAACCATTGTCTGACTGTAAACTAGATTGAAAGGAAAATGATGACATACAACACAAAAAGTCCTCGAAGGAACTATGGTTGTTTTGTACATGGTTCCTGTAATATAAACCAAATTGAATTTAGACGGGACACTTTAACAAGAATCCATCAAAACTCAAGGTAAATCAAATGAACTTACCTTTCAAATCAAGGAACAGATCGTGATTTCCAGATGGGTTATCTGAAATAAGTACTCGCCCAACAGCACCCACATCACCACTCAAATCTATGGATTCACCTTCACACTCAACTAGTGCCTGCACCAAAAAACAATGATTGCTAACTGGAGAGTCCCAATCAGACAAGTAGTTCTTAGATAAGGACATTAAATAAGACCCAAGACACCCTAAAGCACTCCCTACTGAGTTACTGTGGCATATATTGTAAATGAACTCATAACGGATTGACTGATGATGCAAGGAAGACCCTGTGAATATATTTCATTATATTAATGGTGTATATTCATTGTATCTCCTATTTTTGGTAGTAACAAAATTGAGATATTCATTGTATCTCATATCCAATTTAAGAATTTCATTACTGTAATTTAGGGATTTGATTAGTGTTATTTAAGGATTGGTTAATTAAGTTTTTTGGCTATATATACCAAGCTATTGTAAGTGTAATTGATTCAAGGAACACATGTCATTTTTCTCACAGAATCTTATAATCTTATATGGTTTCAGAGCCATATTAGGGTTCCAGTCGCCACCATTGGACCTCGACGGACCTCCGGTGACCCTCGACGGACCTCCGGTGACCCTCACCGGACATCGCCACAGCCTGTATCAGCCATCGTTGCCTCAGATCTGCCCTTGCCGCCTCTCGCACCAACTGTCCGGTGCCCATCAACCCTCGCCTCTCGCAGCACCTGCATCGTCGGACCCCCTGCAGTCACCGTTTGCCCTCACCAAACCCCGATCTGCACTTCCTGACCCTTGATCTGCACTCCCCGACAGTCAACCTTCTCAAACGACTTGAAGTTCACCTTATCGGACCTCCGGCGACCCTCCCTGGCCTCCTGAACCCCGATCTACACTCGCCGTCACTCATAGCACCTTTCCGGTGCTTCATCTATGCGTTGTCTTCTCCGGCAACCCTTGTTCTCCCTCGCCAGACTTTCTAGAACCTTCGATCTGCTCTCTACGGTTGTTCTCTGCATCAGACATCATCACCAAACCTTCTGGAACAGCCTCAAAGCTATCGCTAAACCCCAGTGACCCTCGCCGGACGATGGTAACCCTCATACAAACACTCTCAGGCAATCCTCTCTCTTTGTATGTGCGTGATCCTCAGCAGTTATTTGTTCTTCGTTTTATTTTTTCAGGAGTTAGTTCGCTTTTGCCTTCTACAATGTCAGGAGATAATGTAAACGGTATTAGCATCATTCTAAATGGTGCTAACTATTCCTACTAAGCACGAGTTATGAAAATTTGTCACTGGTCAAAGCCCGTGGGGACATGTAACGGTGTCACCATGAAAACCATCTGATGAAACTGTCAAAGATTATGTTATTGCATTAGCCACATGGGAGAGATGATGCCAAAATTCTGACGTGGTTCCATAACTCTTCAGAGCTCAGTCTAGGCATGAATTTATCTAAGTATGAGACAGTTAAGGGAGTCCGGGATTATTCAAAAGGCATGTACCTTGAATTCAACTTTGCTAAACAGTATGAACTTGAAATGTCTATTCGCAATGCTCTACAAGGTGATAAATCTATACAGGAGTTCTATAATGAGATGATCACCTACTAGGATCAATTGGCTCTTATGAAACCTGACACAATACAATCAAACGCTACGTATGTGGGTTATCGTGAGAAGCAAAGACTAGTTCAGTTCCTGATGTCCCTCCAAAGTCAGTTTGAGTCCCTTCGTGGAGCAATCTTGCACTGTATTCCGTTACCTTCTGTAGATGGGGCCGTTCACGAACTTAATACTGAGGAAACAAGGTTCAAAGTAGCCTACATCGCCCCTCCTGTTCAGTCTGTCTCTGTTGCTCAACCCGCTTCGTCCATTCAATCTTCAACACCTATCATGTACACTCTTACATCCCACCTTATCCAGATTACGAGCAAGCCAAAACCTCGCATTGTTGTAGATGAGTGCAGTTATTGCTACGAGAAGGGCCACTGGAAGCATGCATGTCCTCATAAGTGTAAGGGTCGAAATGCTCCTCATTTGACTCCCTCCTCAGCTTCAATGTCATCACTCATCATAGCAATAGTATCGCTCTCCTTCCACCCTAGCAGCACTAACTCCTAGCAGTATTCCACCATCTCCCATGTTTGATGAATATCAGCAGTATAAGGTATTTGTGGCAACCATTAATGGGAATTCTTCCTCAGCAACTATCATGACCACCACTCACTCATATTTGCATGACTCTCATGCTACATGTATCTTACACACCACTTGGATCTTTCACTCTGATTCTTCTCATCATATGACCCCTACTCTGTCCATTCTTAGTCACTATGTTAACCCTGATTCTCCTATTAGTATTATTACTGCAAATGGCTCTTACACGCATGTTAAATATATTGATTCTATTCTACCAACTGCTTCCTGTTTATTATCTATTCTTGATGTCTTTTATGTTTCTCAATTAACCTTAAGTCAGCTTTTGATTAGCCAACTATCTGACTCTGGTTTTGATGTCCTCTTTTCCTCTTATGGTTGTATCGTGCAGGATCGTGTGTCCAAGAGGCAGATTGGGACCGGCCATAGAGTTGGTGATCTCTATATCCTGGAAAGCTTACACATTCCGATAGAGTCATCTCTCATAGCAGCATCGTCATTTTGTTTGGATCAGCATTCCACTTCTTTTTACCTTTGGCATTCTAGGTTAGGGTATTTTTCCAATGAGTGTCTAAAACATTAAGTTCAGTTTGGCTACTTGGGAAACATTTCAGTTAGTGACATTTCAGAGTGCAGTAGCTGTAAACTTGCAAAGATGTCTGTCTTACCCTTTAATAAAAGTACTTCTGTTTCCACCTTTCCTTCAACTTGTCCACACTGTTTATGGGGACCATCTCCGGTTACCACTAAAGGTGGCTCTGTTTATTATGTCTCCTTTGTTGATGATTAAAGTACGTACACTTGGGTATACCTATTAACACACAAATCTAACTTTTACAAAGTTTACCGTACTTATTAAACAATGGTTCAAACCCAATTTTCTGCATCAATTAAAGTTATTCGGTCTGATTTGAGAGGGGAATACAATCTTTTTGAGTTTATTGCATTCCTAAAAACATCTGGGACTATTCATCAATCCTCTTGCTCTGACACCCATACCCAAAACGATAGAGCTAAATGAAAACACCGACACATCCTTGACACTGTTAGGTCCCTTCTCTTGTCTTCTTCTGTATCTTCTGTATTCTGAGGAGATGATGTCCTCACTGTCACCTATCTTATAAATCGAATGCCTACTCCCCTTCTCTCTGACATCTCTCCGTATGAATGTGTACATGGTAAGGTTTCCAACTATTCTCTCCTTCATGTGTTCGGGTCTAGTTGTGTTCTTCCATCTCCCAAAAATAGATTGCAACAAGCTCAGTGCCCATTGTGTTTTGTGTGTTTTCTTAGGGTATGGTATTAATCATAAAGGTTATCGATGCTATAATTCAGTTACCAAAAAACTATACGTCTCTTGGCATGTCACATTCCTTGAGTGTCTTCTTTACTTCACTCTAAAACCCAAAATTGCTCCAGTAGCCAAAGAGGATTTGATTCGTATTGACCTTTTTCAAATAAATGTTCCTGTCAAAGAATATACATTCACTTTTGAGGTGTCTGATATTTCTGTTACACCTCCACCTCTCTCTTCTCTTCCCCACTGGACATCTATCTCTATTTCCACTGACATACTCTCGTCGCTCTACCATTCCTCCACCGGTTCTCACCTCTCCGACTCCTCCATCTAACTTAGAGGTCCTTGATCCGCTAGCTCATCAGTATCCCCTTTATGAAAATCGCAAACCACAGGTAAGGTTTAGTTTCACTAACACCTGTCATGAATGCCGAGCTTACTGCTCTTATAAAATCTGACACTTGAGAGTTAGTTCCACTACCGACTGGCAAAAATCTCATTAGTTGCAAATGAGTCTACAAGGTTAAGACTCATTTTGATGTCTCTTTGGGGAGATATAAAGCACACCAAGTTGCTAAGGCATTTTCTCAAGAATACGAGATTAGTTATGACGAGACTTTTGCTCTTGTTGCAAAAATGACCATTGTTTGCACGATGATCTCCGTGGATGCTGTCTCTCAGTGGTTGTTGTCTCTCAGTGGCCTTTATATTCTGAAGAGGTTTATATGTGTCCTCTTGGTTTTTCGCACCCTTCTAGTTTGGTTTTGTCACCTTCGCCGTGCTCTTTAGAGCTTAAAACAATCATCTCGCATCTAGTATGCCCGGTTTCAGGACGTGGCTATTCAGGTTGGTTTTCAGCCCAGTATGCATGACTCTGCTCTCTTTATCTATAGCACATCTCATGGTCTAGTTCTTATTCTCCTGTATGCGGATGATATGATTATTACTGGTTTCGATTCCGCTGCTATCGAGGATGTGAAACACCATTTATTTCAGGATTTTGAAATGAAATACTTGGGTCTTCTTTGCTATTTTCTTGGCATTGAAGTTGCCTAGTCTCCTAAGGGGTATCTCCTATCTCAGTCCAAATATTTCACAAATACACTTTCTAGTGCTTGTCTGACAGACACCAAAACTGTTGATACTCCTCTTGAACAGCATGCCAAGTTTCCTGCTTCTGATGGTGTTCTGCTTGAGGATCCTACAGAATATCGTGAGTTAGTGGGATGTTTAGTCCTTACAGTGACTCGGCCAGACATTGCATATGATGTTCATGTGGTTAGTCAGTATGTCTCTACCCCACGGTCTACACATTAGGCGGCCTTACTCTGTATTCTGCACTACATTTGTAGTACTCCTCATCAGTGTCTTCTGTTGTCTTCTACTTCATGCTAGACTCTTCGGGCTTATGATGATGTTGATTGGGCTGAGGATGTTGACGACCGCAAGTTTACCTCTGGCCTGTGTTTTTCTGGGTGATTCTCTTATCTCCTGAAAAAGAAAAAAACAATTCATCATTTCTCGCTCCGCTGCTAAAGCAGAATATCGTGTCATGGCTCATGCAACTTCCGAGATTGTTTGGCTTCGCTGGCTTCTATCAAATATGGGTGTCTATGTTACTTCTTATGTGCCTCCTTATTGTGACAATAAGAGTGTTATTCAAATTATCCACAACTCAGTCTTCCACAAGCGTACAAAGCATATTGAAATTGATTATTACTTTATTCATCAATATTTTCAGTTTGGCAGTATTGCTCGACCTTTTGTCCCCTCTACGCAACAATTGACGAACTTCTTCACGAAGACTCACACTATTGCTCGTTTCCGTTGTCTCCTTAATAAAATCTCGATGCTCTCTGCTATCGCATCCTGAGTTTGGAAAGGGGGCGAATGTATTTCATTATATTAATGGTGCATATTCATTGTATCGTCTATTTTCGGTAGTATCCAAATTAGGATATTCATTGTATCTTGTATTTTAGGTAGTATCCAATTTAGGGATTCGATTACTGTAATTTAGGGATTTGATTAGTGTTATTTAAGGATTGGTTAATTAAGTTTTTTGGCTACATACACCAAGTTATTGTAAGTCTAATTGATTCAAGGAATACATATCATTATTCTCTAAGAATCTTATAATCTTATAGACCCAAGGTCCCTAAATCCCTTCCTTCACTGAAAACTGATCACCTCTCACGATGTTTGGCAAGTCCTATATCAAACAGCTAAAACACCAGCACCAAATGGTTATTACACATACTAAGACTGAACTCAGATGCTTGAATCAAATTCCAAAAGGAGGCCAAAACAAAAGAAATCATTATGAAAAAATATATAAATAAAGGCGGGCATACCTTTGAACGACTGACATTATCCGAGAGCACCAAAGGCAACCTTGAGGAAGAGAACTGTTTTCATATAACTAAAAGGTAATTTGGCAGAAAAAATAAGGAAATAATTCTTTGACGGGACACTGGATAGTAAAAACTTCTTACACGTGGTTCAGTATTCTTCTCAGCAATCTCTTCTTTTGCAGCATCTATATCACCATCATTCCCTATAATCTCAAAATAATACACAAATCATAAACAAATATTTCAAAAGAATAATGATAAAAACTCACATTAAGAGGAGAGTAAGAGCGACATTCAAATTCACAGGACGGTCATTTCATTATAATCTCTGAGAAACCCCCAACATGTCATTTCAGCCCCCCATACCTTCTTTATTAACATTGGTGTTTGCGCTTTTCTTCTTTGTGGCAACTGGATCCTCAATTTTTATCTTTGGAGATTTCCCTTTTGAAGACCCCCTAATTGGGCTATTATAAGGAGATTCTGACTCTGATGACAATGTCCAAACTGAAGTATTTGGTGCCTGTTCAAAGGATCAGATCTTCGCGATCAGGATCTAGACAAAGTTGACAAAACAATCATATGCTAGATACCGTGACTATAGCTGACTGACCACTACAGCATTTCTGTGTTTGAGACCGTCACGAACCTCCGTAAACACAGTTCAACTTTATACCAAATTGAACTGTGAGAAACTTTGAAGCAGTCCTCACATGAAACCCAAACTGTTTCCTTCCTCTGATAATAGAGGAACCTTTTACAACCTAGGACCACATATTAGATATACCACAAATTTCAAATACGCAACTATCATCTCCTCCTATGAAACTGCAGCTGAATTCACTTTTGAACCACAGATTACTTGCTTAGTCACTTCTGCTTTATCTCTTAACAACCCTACTTCCCTTTGCTTCCACTAACACCTAAAAAAAATACTAAAATGGATTTGAATGCATGTAACCAGTTTATGAATCTCCATGAGAGAAAACTAGTACAAAAGGTTTCGTATTACTGCAAACACAAAATCTAAGTTTCTCACATCTATTGACGTGCGATATCTAATTATTCTAATCTACACAAACCAGGTATTGAGCAAAATGTTATGATTAACTAATTCAAGAAGGATTTTGATATTTTATACCCTTGAAATACAAGAACACAACTTGCTCAAGCTACATATGTAAAGACAAAGCACTTGCGAGCAATATAGATGAGATGTATATCATACAAGCAGCAACAAAATATGTTGTCTAATAACAAGGTTTGAATTTGTAAAAGATGCAGGATTTGAGGTGGATCCTGAAACTTCTATACAATTGGAGTTACTCACTGAACCTAAGATTAAGTATGCAATCTTGGTGCATAGCCTCTTACTTTCTGTTCAGCGTGCGCCTCAGACTTCTGTAGTTTTGCGGATCTCCCACCAACTGCACTCCCTAAATCATTGCCCAACATCAAGAAATAAATTAGCTTAAATTTTGATTTACAAAGTGACAAGAGGATAAAAAAAATTACAAACATGCAGCTGACAGATAGAAATTAGGGAATCTATAACCTGTTAAAAGACATGAAATCAACATGCCAGAATTAAGCATTACATTAATGGCTAATTAAAAGCATTTAGCATGTAAATGCTAGCAGCACAAGAATAGCACATACCACTTTTGTTACCATTATTTGTCTTCTTCTTTTTCCCAGGTGTTTGCTCTCCTTTTGGCAGTTTTTTTGGAGACTTCGCTTTCAAAGGCTTTTTCAATGAGGACTCCTTGGTATGACCACGAAGAGGTACATCGTCATCTTCGTCTTTCTCTATAAACTGAGACATTTCACTAGGAGATGATTCCTTGTCATTGACATTCATTCTATCATCTCTCAAAGGACTGCCCTTTGGGGATGCCTCGGAATCAGAAGACAGTGTGAGAACTGTTCGAGTTGGTGCCTGATCAACAAAGTAAAGTTCACACAAAACTACAATACAATTAAGAACTTCTATAAGTGGTCTTGAAGATCAAAATTTTATGACATTATATGCCATTATCAGCTGGTGCCTATTCTAACGAAGTAAAATCACGCAATCAACAACTCAACACAAGGTGGGAAGGAAATAGATTAGGGTTTAGGGTTTAGCAAAACAGGAATCTAATTCTTCTGACTATAAGTGGTTTTGAAGGTCAAAATGCATTAGAAAAGGAATCTAAACTAGTATTATCAGTACTGGAAAGTTCAGTAGAAGTGCTGGAGGAAAACCCGTTTGTAAGTAAAAAGGTAATGCATAAATAACATTAGAGGACAATGGAAAAGAAAACAGAGATATACCTCGAAAGCACGCAACCAATCAGGAGACTCCTCACGAGAGTTACTCATTGTGGTTTATACTAACGAAAAGAGATCCTCCGGAAGAGCAAATAAACCCTAACCCTGGTTTTCTCTGAGCGAACAATTGAAGATTAAGACGTCGAAGTTGGCAGTTGAAAAAGTGGAGGGACGAGGCGGAGAAGGAAGAAATGTGTTAAAAGATTAATGGGAAATTCTTATGGGCGTTTTCAAGTTTTTTTTGGAGTTCTCCCGTTCCAAAAATGTGTTCATACCTGTTCACGTCCCAAATAAATTATTTGGATAT
>NMUG010009414.1:0-11287 GCA_002855965.1 Monotropa hypopitys
CGCCTGAGCCTTTCAAGGGCCTAAGGTTGGGCCTAAGGTTACCCAACTGCATACATGGGCTGCAGCCCACTACCCCCAACCTATTGCATTGGCCGGTCACAGCCAAGCAGGTTGTTGATGCCAGGTTTCGAACTCCTGACATCCTTTAATACCAGTGCTATCGCATCTGGTATCACCATGCAGTTGGGTAACCTTAGGCCCAACCTTAGGCCCTTGAAAGGCTCGGGCGGCTCGGGTTCGAAATCCACCTTAGGCCCAAGTGGGCCATGTGCGCGTGGGCTTGGGCTCGGGTGGGGCCTCGCTGCATCAGATATCGAGGGATTATGATCTAGTTTTGCCTCCTTGGATCGTTTGTTTCCCGGAGGTTATCCTGATATGATATAGCTGCATATGCTCTTGGGGATGCTTTTCTGTTTGTTGGACGTGGATCGATCAGGCATTGAGGATGGTTCCCTAATGACTGTCCGCTATTGAGAAGTTTGTTAGGCTTTGCTGCATCTGCTGAGTGATTTCTCTCGGAGAGACCTGTATTGATCAGCGCATTGTATTCTGTTTTTTTATCTTTGTGGAATGTCAGTGTTCTTTTTCTTGTATGAATATATTTTCACTACTTGTAAATTTTTATCAAGTAAGCAATATTATATTCATATACATTTAAATTTCTCTGTTAATAGTGATCGATAAACACAATTTATACTAATCAATCAAGAAAGAAATTTTATGAACAAGGCCTCGTCTATTGATTAGAGGGCAGAAACCTTTATTCATCCTTTCTCTTGGAAACAACTTCGTAATATTAGCACATGAAGTGGCAGACTGCTTGATCAAATCGAACTAGATCTTTAGAGAAAACTGATTCTCCTGAAGGCCAATTTTTCGCTGACATCTGCTTAGACCCCACTATTACTCTGATATACTCCGATGCTCCATTCCTTTTTGACTCTGTGGGAATTGTTTTTAATTTTAGCTTTTTTTTTTCATTTTTGCCGTTACTCCCTTTCGGGTTTCATAGTTATGTTGGATGCTTTTTGTTTTGTTTTTATGGCCCCCTCTCGGGTTTTGACCGCACTAGACTTATTCATTTTTGATATAACCCCCTCTCGGGTTTTGACTACACCAGATTTGATTTACAATTTCTTTTTCTATAGCCCCCTTTTAGGTTTTAACCATGTTGGGTTTTCCATTTTAGTCATAGTTTCCTTCTTAGGTTTTAACTATATAGGATTTGTTTTTTTTGAAATGATCGAATTTTAACTTTGGCAAGACAAAGTCTTCTTGATCAAGTTCCGATGGTTTTGAGCAAATTGTAGGTATTTCGTATGAGGAGAGGCTGGAGAATTTAGAGGGAGCGATATTTTTTAGAATCCCTCTTTTTGCTTTTGTGTAAAGGGAGGAGTGATTATTTTGATCATCATGTAGACATTTTGATAATAATTTTTTTGAACTGCTCTTATCAGAGAAGGGGAGAGAGAGATTTTTTTGAAGCCTCGAAGAAGAAATAGAAGTGTCATTTCACTTAAATTACATTGGAACATTGATAAGAAGAAAATGCCTTTACTGAAATTCAAATTGAAATCATTATAGTTTAGGAGAGCTGCTACTAATCAGACACAGTAGGGCTTGATCATGTCGGTGTTGAGGGGTTGCAGGAACTCTTATCCATCCATCTCTGATAGGATGACTGCTCTGCCAGATAGCACTTTGGCCACAATGAATGGCCCTTGATAGTTGGGGGATAACTTCTGTTTGGCCTCTTCTTGTATCGACAGAATTCGCTCCAGGACCAGATCGCCTTGTTAAAAGACTATCGGTCGTACATGTTTGTTGAAGCTTTTAGATATCCACGTTTGGTAGCATTGGAAATAAAAGACTTTTGTTAGTCTTTTTTCATCAATGAGGGTCAACTGATCGTGTTGGGCTTTGATCCATTCAGAATCATCCGTGGCTATCTCTATCATTATTCGGAGTGATGGGATTTGTTTTTCAGGAGTGAAGACGGCTTCGTAACCATACACCAAGGAGAATGGAGTTGCTCCAACAAAAGTTCGAGCAGACATTCGATAGGCTATGATTGCATAGGGTAACTTTTCGTGCCAGTCCCGATGAGTATTGGTCATTTTCTGGATGATTCTTTTGATGTTTTTGTTTGCCGCGTCTACCTCTCCATTCATCTGTGGGCGATAAATGGTTGAATTTTGATGGTAGATATTGAACTGATCACAAAGTTGCTTCATGAGAGAAATGTTGAGATTGTTTGCATTGTTAGTAACCAACATTTCTGGTACCCCATAGCGGCAGACAATGTTGTTTCTGATGAAGCACGTTATGACCCTCTCGGTTACATGCACAAAGCTGGTAGCTTCCAACCATTTGGTAAAGTCGTCAATGACGATGAGTATGAATTGGTGGCCGTTTGATGCCTTAGGATGTATGGCTCCGATGATGTCAATGTCCCCGGCTGAGAAAGGCCATGGAGAGACCGTGACTTGGAGATCTTTGGGCGGCGCTCGTAGGATATCCCTATGAATTTGGCATTTGTGGCATTTCTTGACATACTTGATACAGTTGGCCTCCATTGTCATCCAATGGTATTTGGTATGCAAGATTTTTCTCGATAGGGTATGACCACTCATGTGCGGGCCACATGTTCCCTCATGTACTTCTGTCATAAATTCATTTGATATGTAAGCATCTATGCAGTGCATAGGACCGTATATAGATCTTTTGAACAGCACTTCGCCACATAAGAAGAATTGGGTTGCCAATCTTCTAAGGGTTCTTTGATCATTGGTTATGGCGCCTTCGTGAAATGCCCTGGTCTGCATGAATGCCTTGATGTCTTGATACCATGGTTGTTCATCTCTTTCGTTTGAAATCATAGTGCAATAGGCAGGTGAGTCTCTGAGTTGAATTTATATGGCCGAAATTTTCTCTTCATTAGGGTTTTGTCATCAGCACTGTTATTAACTTCTAATCCCATCAGATCATAATCCAATTCGGCGTCGAAGTCATACTCTTGGAGTGCTAAGATTGTTTGATTGTTTCAAATTGAAAGGATGAACATTTGATTTCCTCAAAGATTGTTTTTAATATTTTGGCCATTGTCATGTTAGTAGAGACAAATAAATAAGAATAATATGTGAAAGCTTCATTTGATAATCATAACAAGATATGAAAAGATATAAATATGACAAGGAACACATGTATTCTATTAGATAGAAACACACAATTATCTGTCGTGTTTTGTCAAAATGTACGGGCTTGATAAATTGAGCATGCCGTCCAGTTATGTAGCTCCTCCCCTGGATGAGCAGGGCGGATGTTATTCTATATTTTGAGGTTTGGAAGTGGAGGGTCGATTGTGGCGACTTGCAGTTCACCAAACATTTGTATTAAACCCTCAATAGGAATCATCATGTTCTCATTGTGATATGATTGTGGATGGGATTTATTCGGAGATCAAATTCACTCCCTGGCGGTTCGGGAGTGGATTTGTTGTGACATGGGGTGGTGCGCTTGTATTTTCTGAATTTATTATCCCAGCATCAATGAGGTCTTGAACTTTATGTTTTAAGCTCCTACAAGTTTGGTGTCATGGCCAACTTGGTTAGAATGAAAGGCGCATTGCAGATCAGTCCGAACATGTAGGAGAAGAGGATTAGGTAAGGGTCGTGCAGGAATGGGGTCCAAATGCCCTGAGGATATTAGAAATTGAAACACCTTTGTCATTAGGATTTCCAATAGAGTGAAATTTCTATTTTCGATGTATATTGTAGTGGATTTCTTGATAGATTTTGGGGGAAGACCTTTTGCGGTGTTGGATGCTGATTTGGCATTGGACAAAATGGAGATGGCTCATATGGACCAGTTTTTCTAGGTGTTCGACATTGAGGTCATGAATGAGATTACTAGTCATTGGTTTGAAAGTGAAATGCCTGGAACGGGTGAAGAGATGAGAGGGCTGTTCTAGTGTCTGATGGGGAAAGATTTCCCTGATCTTAGTGGACGATTGTTGCATGGGAGACTGTAATTGGATCAGCTAGCTGAGTAGAGCCTGGTTTGTGATTTTGATATCCTAGTTTTCTTTCTAAAGTGCCTCGAATTCGGTCCAGAAAGTACTTTTAGGCTTGTTACCGCAATATGTGCAGTATTGTCTCTTTGCCATTGTTCGGGCTAGCAGACGTATGACCCTGACGGTGATTGCAACTGATTTGCCTGAGCTGTGCTAGTACCTATATGACAACACCAAGCTCAAATTAGTATACAAAGAGAAATCTTTAGAGATTTTGGAGACGTATGGACTTACTTTTTAATTTATAATTCAAAGGACGTGCCCCGAATATGAAGTCGGGGGCATTTTCTCAGATTGTAAATTTTTGGAGAGTTTGAAATGTTGAGTACATAGTCTAATTTTGACCAATATCCCTAAAGACATTGTCTTTTTTTGAGAATTTTTGTTTTTAACATGATGTATATAAGGATTCCCCTCGGAATGAAAATGTTTCCCTAATAATTGTAATAGTGTTTTGGTTTATGACTCTTTTTTTGGCTTTCTATATGTAGTATGAGGTTATGTGGTTAAGAAGTAAACAGTTCCCAAATTTTCAGACCTCCGCCCCCTGAGGGTACCATATTAGAGTCGGTGATTTGGTTGGAGTACCCTAGTTCACCCACGGACTTTTAAGGTCACGCAGAGTACTGTTGGGTCCCCAGAGGGTTGATAAGGGACACATCCATTTGGGGAGGTAATGACTTCCACCCAAAACAGGAGATGAATATGATGTATGAAAAATATACAAATGGAATATAAGTAAGATTGTTTTTGAAAATGAAGGGAATCATTTTTGCAATTTATGTAAGCATAATGTAAGCAGTAAATGTTTCTGTGCAACATTTTTTTCAGCGTAGATTTTTTTTTAGCATGGCACCACCTGTAATGTTCCTAAAAAGAATAAACACAATAAACATCAGTAGTATTGGCCGAGAGATGATTGATTTTGAGTTTGAAAAAAAATATTTTTAAAAATTATTGGAAGCCAAAATCCTCTTTAGGTTCCCAGTCGCCAACTATCGCGTCGGGAACATTTTTCGTCTGTTTCTTTGCCTCCCGCGGGGAGGAGCGCTTTCCGGGATGTACTCTAATTATTTCTTGGCTTATTTTCAATGTGTTTTGAAATGAAAATTGATGGTTGGACTTTACCGATTTTTAAAAATGTTCAGACTTAATAACGGTTTTACAATTGCCGAGATAATATGCATCCTATTATTAACTTGTTTTTCAGAACCGCCACTCGGCATAGAGTTTCGGTGTGCCAAGTCATCGATTTTGAATGTAAAGATGTCTGCATAACTAGAAATCAGATTCGGGGATTAAATTACGAATGGGGAAGGTGTTAGGCACCCCACTCGCCCTTTCAGTACTTCATTTTCAAAAGCAAATTTTCTTTTAACTAAAATTAATAATTTCTCGACCAAGAGAAAATAATATGTATGACTGATGTTGTGAATGAATTGAATGTATTTTTCTTTTGGTTTCTTTTGTATTTTTCAGATGGGCAGCATTTCGACCCTGTTTTGGTATTTATAAAATGAATTTGAAAAAAGAATTGAATTTGGATATTTTTTGTTGTTTTTATGCTTTTCAGTCAGACAGAGCTTTGATTGTGTTTTAAAATATTTTATTTTTGTTTTGAAAATCCTAAAAGAGTATCGAGTGACCCGACATGACCCGACTCACAAGTCATTCTTTTGATCCAAATTGGTCGGATACTAGACTTCACTAAACAACTCGAATTGAGGAATTTGATTTTGATTTTAAAGTGTTTTTTAATTTTTGGAAAAGGGGGAGTGAGGTATTTTATTGAGTTTGGAAATCCCAAAAGAGCATCAAGTGACTCGGCGTGATCCGACTCACAAGGCTTTCTTTTGATCTAATACAGTCGGCTATTACATTTCACCAAACAACCCGAATCGAAGAATTTGGTTTTTGCTTTTAAAGTGTTTTGATTTATGAGAGGAGAAGTGATTTATTCTTTGATTTGGAAATCCTAAAAGAGCAACAAGTGACCCGGTGTGACCCGACTCACAAGGCATTCTTTTGATCCAAATCAGTCAGCTCCTAAATTTTATCGAACAACCCGAATTGAGGAATTTAATTTTTGTTTTTAAAGTGTTTTTTGGAGGCAAAATGGAACGTTAAAAGGAGAAGAAGACTATATATATTATGTATAATATATATAGGTATATATATAGACAGGGGTATAAGGTATCGTATATAAACCGAGTTGGTATATTCTAAGCTAGATGGAAGTACATATTAATAATATACTAGCAAGGCTGAGTTAGTGAAAAAAAATGAAAGCGATAGATGTAGAATTTGTTTTTCCTTGCGAATTACAATTAATGAATGATTGGCTTAAATACAATGGCGAACAATAGCCAAACATTTATTAGTCGGTTTTTACAAGTTTGATTTTTGGGATATTCAAAGAACGATAACATTTATTAGTCGGTTTTTACAAGTTTGATTTTTGGGATATTCAAAGAACGATATTCCAAGACCTTCGATATTTGACCGAACAGTTGGTGGGCATGGCCGTATACGAGGCTGAGATGTCATTTACCGAGATTTTGAAATATCAAGCTTTGAATAAATATGGCATATGAGTCGATATTGATGTTTATGTGTTTTTTGGAGTTTATATGGAAAACATATTCATGTTCTTCTCGTACGTGACATCAAAGTAGGTTTAGCCTTATATGTGTCAAATTCTAACGAGAATAGGACATGAATAAGCATTTTATTGCTTGAATATTTACATTGACAATAAAGAAAATAAATGCAAATGATAAGAGTGCAAGAAAATGAAATAATGATCTTTTTATATCTTGGCTATTTACAATTCGGGGAGATGACTTCTTAAGATAGTTTCTTTAAGATATAATAAGGTATATTTTTTGGACAAGGCCGATACTAATACCAAATTATAGGTTAGAATATGCAATCAAGATGGCCTCCAAGAATCAAGACAAGAAAATAAAAAAGGTAATTACCGTAGAGAAATGAGTAGAGATTCGGCTTGGTTTGGATGATTTACAGATTTTTGGGTAGGTATGTTGTAAGGTTTTTGTGATTTGGATTTGTTAGTGGAGATTTTTGTGGATTGAAATTTGCTTAGGAATGTGCGTTGTTGAGGAATGATGGTTATTCTTGAATAAAGAAGGGTTTGAGAGAGTTTGGGTAGGTTTTGAAAGAGCTTTGGATTATTTTAGAAATGTTTTGGAAATTTGGAGAGGGGTTCTGCCCGGAGGGATTTGATTTTGGTGTAAAAGGCAGCAATGAAAATGGTTGGACCTCTTGAAATGAAGGAGAGGTTTTCTTTTATAGGCTGTCAATGTCGCATCTATATATACGACAATGACGTCATCCAATCGATGGGCTCGTGCGTGAGCAAGTGGAGGGCCTAGATATTTTGGGCTCTCGATTTGAGATACTTTCCAGCCTATTTTCCCTAGAAAAATAAAAAATTAATTTAAAAAAATAATTAAAATGGAAAAAGTGATCCCGGGTCCTAAAATTCGTCTGAAGCTTCTATTTGCGCTTGGTCGGCTTTACATTGAACTCAGTCTTTGACAATTCAGAGTGGATATTGATGATCCCTGAGTTAGATTGTGAATATAGGAAATGTCTCAGGCTTGAACCGGACATTTTCTGGGAAAACACTAGAAAACGGTTCTTTTGCTTTAAACAGAAGTGAAAGCTTTAGGTGCACCTCTTGGACTGCTCTTCTTTTGTTGGATCTGTTCTGCAGGGAATGTCTGACTTCGTAGATGAGGTCTGTAGAAATTATGTTTGCCGATTTCCGATGTTGGCTGGTTGTCGAAGTAAAAAGTAAACAGATGGGCATTTAGGTCCAACTAAATTCCAAATTTTGATTAGATGAATTCAGTCTTTATGCATCCTTCCCAGTAATAGGATTGTCATCTAATTTCTATTTCGAAACATGATTTCGGTTGCTAGTGTGGAATTCTGTTCATTCTGGAGCGTAATACATGCAAGGAGGTGATTTGTCGACCGTCCGTTTACTGTTTGTCCTGACCTATAGTTCGTCTTGAAATTTTAATTTCAGGTAAATGTCCTTTAACATTTTATCGATGTTTGTTGATTGGTGCATCGTCACTGGATGACGTTAATGCTGCTCGTGAAAAGTTCGAACATCCTATAAGTGCAGTTTGATTTATCGTAAGACCGATTTTCTGATTTTTGGGCGTTGAGTTAAAATTGGGTATCAACAGCTACCCCTCTTTGCCAATAGAGTTGGGGAAAAGATTGGGGAGACATCTTACAGATTAGACTTGCCAACAGAGTTGTCACGACTACATAAGGTATTTCACGTATCCGTGCTTCGAAAATTCATTGGGGATACAGTCAGTATTCTAGATTCAGTACCAGTTGAATTGAATGAGAATTTGTCATATGAGGAGAAGCCGAAACGAATTATTGACATAAAGGAATAGAAGTTACATACCAAAGGTGAAGATAATATAAAAGCACAATATCCATATCTCTTCGGTACAAGTATTTTTAATTTCGAGGATGAAATTTTCTAAGTGGGGGAGAGTTGTAACACCCGGCTTAGAAAATTCGTATGCAAATCTAATTTAAGCAAGTTTAATCCTTAATATTATGCTTAGATTGAGTAATTTGCAATGTTGATGGTGTTTTGGTGCAAATGTGTTTAGTTTTGTTCATACATGGAGATTTGAGGAGTTAGAAACTTTTTAAGGATGTCAATCACTTGTTCTTTGGTTTTTAGCCCAAGCATGTAATGCATATCGATATATGCTAGGTTCATTGGTAGTTGTATTTTAATATAGGCATGCTCTGTATCAATTCATATGTTTATATATCGATATATGGAAGAGTATGTGATTGTTATATATCAAAATACATTAGAACTGTATCATTGAAATTTCAATCGTATTTCGATATAGGGGTTAAGGGTGAGCAATGTATATCGATATATATACCTCGTGTACACTTTTATGTACATTATATATCGAAATGGTGTATGGGGATAAGGAAGTGAGTATATCGAAATAGGGGTGGTGCCATATGCTTACATTTCGAAATATTCATTCACTGTACAAGTATGAGTTGTTCTAGAAGTGCTATATTTCGATATAGGAGGGGATGGGTTAGAGATTGCATTTCAAAATAAGTTGATTCTGTTCTCGCACCCACATTGTATTTCAAAACAGAGGAGAAAACCATTCAATAAATAGAAGATATACAGATGTCTTGGAAAGATGAGTCGTTGGAATTTGTATCAACGTGAATTAAATGTAATCAGTGGAAGAGAGTTGATCTCAATACCCATTCATTTGCATAGAACTCTCAGAAAATACTCTCGAGAGAGAAATCTCCATAGAAAGAAGAGAGAAATTGTAACCAAGTGGGTTTGTGTGAATTCTTACAAATTCAAGCTTATAGATTCGATTAATCAAGTGAGTATAGTTCATTTATCATATTTGTGTTGATTAAATCGTTTAATTTCTAAGTTTGATGTTGAATTGGGCATAAATCGACAAATTTCTATAAAAGTGGGTTTTGTATTACATTTGCTTGGAAATAATGAATTTAACTGGGTTTTGAAGCCAATGATTTTGGTAATACCCGAAGTAAAGATCTTAGAAACCATTATTGATGTTTTTTTCAATCCTTGTGCTTGTATACAAGAAATAGAATTGAAAGAGAAGATGAACAGTGTTTTAATGAAGATTTTGGAATTCTTGTTCGAATCTTGATGTATATCGATATAGGGATTACTTGTATATAAAAATACTAAAGCTTAGAAAGTTCTGTGTGTTTGAAAGTAAGGTCGTATATCGAAATACGACTAGTAATATATCAAAATATAAATCATGCATATCAAAATGCTAGCAAACAGAATCAATCGATATAAAATGCAGATTATATATCAATATACAGTTGGTGTATATCGATATACAAGAGTGATGATGGGATTTTCAACAATGTTTTAGGAAATGAGAAAAAAATTAAAATAAAATAAAATAAAATAGAAATAAAATTGAAATAAATGGGAAATGATATTATAGCAATAAATGAAATATTGTAAAGTGTTTTATGCATTTAAATTTATTTATTTATGCATTTAATTAATTGTTCAAGCTTTATTTTGAATCGGATATTAATGATTTTAGCTTGGACAGGTGACGAGGCTAGCGGAGTCGATTCCCAAAAGAAGTAGGGGTAATCGACAGGAAAACAAATAAACTCTATGAGTATGTTTGATGTGCACTGCAATTTAATTCAATTTTTGAATTATTAATGCAAATGTGGTTGAGTGTGGGAGAACGCACTAGAGTATCTTATAAGGTTGGCTCTAAAAAATATCATATGGATTTTATTTTTGTCTGCATATGTGGTGTAACTAGTTTACTGTAATTTACTGTTGATTTCTATTATAGTGTATCTCACATATTCTCGTGTTGACCATTATTTGGATGACACAGGTGATTGACGAGTTGAGGAGTTCAGTCCACTACTAGTTCAGGAGTCATGTTTGACACAGAGAAGCCCTAGTTAGGCTCACTAGGAACTTTTTAGTATATTTTTATTGTGTACGTTGATTGGACCTTAAGAGTTCTTTTACTTTTGTTATGTAAGCATGATGTAATAAGAGAACTTTAGATGTTTTAGTTTAAATTCCACTGTTATTGGTTGATTATTATATTAAACTGTTGAATGTGTGTTTCTTTTTAAATAATGGAAATCTTTCTAAGCATGTTTAGAGAAGAGTTATAGAATTGAAATCATATTGAGATTAATTGAATAGTAAACATGCTTGTAAGTCATGAGCCCATCTGATTAAATCATGTCTAGAGTAGAGAATCGGGGTGGGGCGTGACATTTGGCATAGCGCAGCTGGTCATGAACTTGCCCACAAATGTCTCGGCCAACTGTTCCCAGCTGCATATTGATCGTGATGCCAACTTGTGGTACCAGTTGAGCGCTGTCCGGCCCAGACTGGATGCAAATATCCTGTAGTAGAGGCTCTCGTTTCTTTCATGTAGGATTAGGGACTGCTGATAGTCCTTCAGGTGGGCCACAGGTCTGTCCTCTCATCATACTTCTAAAAATTCAGAAGACTGAAACCCCATAGAATGTGGTAGCTGCTGATTTCCGTGGAGGGTGGGGTGGAGGTGATCTGCTGGATGGCTCACATTGCAGTCTCTTGGGTCATTCCCCGGTCCTTGAGATGCT
>NMUG010009415.1:0-11288 GCA_002855965.1 Monotropa hypopitys
TGTCTAGCGAATTGCAAATCGCCGTGGTTGATCCTGTGCCGCACTATCAAACGATATCAAGCACTATCCGCTCCGCTCATCTAGGAGAAAAATTCAAAAAGTGGATAGCTTGTTCAGTGTACAAAGCCCGCACGTTTTGGTAAAATGCGGCATAAGCAGCAAAAATCATTTTATTGTTCCTTATCTCTATAGAATTTATGTATTTTCTTTCTTGTAGAAATACATATTTCTATATGCTAACGATCAATGAAGTTTTTGTGCATTTAGTTTATTTATCTCTCTGCTAAATTAACAATGGCCTAAACTTTTGACTCAAACAAATTTTTCGTTACTAGAATCCTAAAATTCATCCATTTCAAATCGATGATCGAACGGTCTTAGCACATGAGGAGCACGACTTCGACACCGAATTGGATTATGATCTGATGGGTATAGAAGTCGACGATGATGCTAGCGACGAGATTCCGGAAGAGATCTGAGATATGATCGAGCAATACGAATACATAAAAACTCCCAACATTGAGGAAACGGAAACCATCAACTTAGGGACCGTAGAGATGCCCAGGGAGATCAAAATTGGTATTCACCTCAGCAAACATGAAAAAGAAGAGTTCGCGGTACTGCTCCGTGCTTATCAAGACATCTTTTCCTGGTCGTATGAAGACATGCCGGGTCTCAGCACAATGACCGTCGAACACCATCTGCCTATAGATCCGTCTATTAGATCGGTTAAACAAAAACTCAGATGACTTCATCCAGAATGGAGCCTCAAAATCAAAGAAGAAGTTATAAAACAGTTTGACGCAGGTTTTCTGCGGGTTGTTCAGTATCCGCAGTGGCTCGCCAACATCGTCCCCGTACCTAAGAAGGACGGGAAGGTACGTATGTGCATCGACTACCGGGATCTGAATAGAGCTAGCCTGAAGGACAACTTCCCTCTGCCACACATAGACATTCTCGTAGATAACATAGTTGGCCACGAAATGTTCTCCTTTATGGATGGCTTCTCTGGATACAATCAGATCCGAATAGCCCTAGAAGACCAAGAAAAGATATCCTTCCTCACCCCATGGGGAGTTTTTTGTTATCAAGTCGTGCCATTCGGATTAAAAAATGCGGGTGCCACTTATCAGAAAGCCATGGTCATGCTGTTCCATGACATGATTCATAAGGAGTTAGAGGTCTACGTGGATGACATGATCGTCAAATCCAAACACAAAGAGGAGCATCTGTGGAACCTCCGGCGAGTGTTCGATCGCCTCCGCAAATATCAACTTAAACTGAATCCAGCCAAGTGTGCATTTGGAGTAACCTCCGGAAAACTGCTGGGATTTATGATTAGCCAAAAGGGTATCGAGATAGACCCTGTTAAAATTCAAGCCATTCTCGAGATGCCCGTTCCAAGGGGTATAAAGGAGTTTAGATCCTTTCTCGGGAAGCTTAATTTCATCAGCCGGTTCATAGCTCAGATGACTCAGATCTGTGACCCTATCTACTGGTTATTATGCAAAAATTCGCCTCAAGAATGGACTGCTGATTGTCATGTCGCATGCGAGGGAATTCAGAAGTATCTGCTTGAGCCACCCATCCTGGTCTCTCCGCAACCAAACAAACCTCTGTTCATGTATCTAACTGTGCTCGACCAATCTATGGGATGTATGTTGGGGCAGTATTCAAAAGACGGACAAAAGAACAGGCCATTTATTATCTCAGGAAGAAGTTTCTCACATACGAGAACAATTATTTTGCTCCTGAGAAAACCTGTTGCGCGCTAGCCTGGGCGGCCCATCGGCTTCGCCATTATATGATTCACCATACCACCTATCTGCTTTCTCGAATGGATCCAATCAAATATCTATTCGAGAAACCAACACTCACTAGCCGCATCGCGAGGTGGCACATGATTCTCTCAGAGTTTGACATAATCTTTGCAACGCAGAAATCAGAAAAAGGAAGGGTCATCTCAGAGTATTTGGCAGAAAATCCTCTAGATGACAAACGACCGATGGAGCCGTTATTCCCTGATGAGGCTATCTTCTCCTCCAAAACTGAAGAGAAATCTCCTAACTGGAAACTCTTCTTCGATAGAGCATATAACCACAAAGGCACCGGAATAGGGGCAGTCTTGATCTCAGAACAGGGAACGCATTTGCCAGTTGCAACAAAGCTCCTTTTCAAACAGGAATCCGTCATTACCAATAATATGGCGGAATACGAGGCATGCATTCTGGGATTACAAATGGCCCTAGACTACGAAATCTTGAAACTGCAAGTATACGGAGATTCTGACCTAATCATACAACAGACTAACGAAACATTCCGGACAAGGGACCCGAAGTTAGTCTCTTATCATCAGAAAATCAAAGGTCTCCGTGCCAAATTCACTGAGATCCAGTTTAATCACATTCCCCGGACTGAAAACTCTTTCGCGAATGCCCTAGCAACCCTAGCTGCAGCGATACACTTTTCCGACGAAGAAGAGATCCCGGCTATACAGATCCAACTCCGAGATGTGCCTGCTCACTGTGCTCTGATTTCAGATGAACAAGACAACCATCCATGGTATCAGGACATCAAGACCTTCATGCAGACCGGGGCATTTCTCGATGGAGCTATCGATAATGATCAGAAGACCCTCCGAAGATTGGCGTCACAATTCTTCTTATGCGAGGAAGTCATGTTCAAAAGATCTACACATGGTCCTCTGCGCTGTATAGATTCTATCACAGCCCGCGAGCTGATGGCTGAGATACATTAAGGGACCTGTGGCCCTCACATGAGTGGTCATACCCTTTCCAGAAAAATCTTGCATACGGGATACTATTGGACAACAATGGAAACCGATTGTATCAAGTACGTTAAGAAATGCTACAAATGTCAAATTCACGGGGATGTCTTACGAGCATCACCCAAAGAGCTTCAAGTTATGGTTTTTCCATGGCCTTTCTCAGCATGGGGAATTAACGTCATCAGAACCATCAATCCTAAAGCCATCAATGGTCATCAATTCATATTGGTCGCCATTGAATACTTCACCAAATGGGTAGAGGCTGCTAGTTTCACGCATGTAACCGAGAGGATCATCACGAGATTTATCAGAAACAACATCATCTGCCGCTACGGTCAGCCGGAGAGCTTGGTAACTGACAATGCAAAGAATCTAAACAGTTTCTTGATGTAGCAGCCTTGCGATCAGTTCCATATCACACATCAGAACTCAACTACCTATCGCCTACAGATGAATGGAGCGGTAGAAGCGGCCAACAAAAATATCAAGCGAATCATCCGCAAGATGACTGACACACCTCGGGATTGGCATGAGAAGCTACCTTTTGCTCTCATGGCCTATCAGACAACCGCTCAGACATCTACTGGGGAAATACCATATTCTCTAGTTTATGGCTACGAAGCTATCCTTACCCCAGAAATGAAAATCCCGTCGCTCCGGATAATGATGGAGGCCGCTACGGAAGATACAGAATGGATCAAAGCCCGGCATGATCAGTTGGCCCTCCTAGACGAGAAAAGACTAGCAACAGTCTTTCATTCTCAATGCTATCAACGGAGAATCTCCAAAAGTTTCAACAAACATGTACGACCGAGAATCTTTCA
Source organism: Monotropa hypopitys (assembly GCA_002855965.1). NCBI lineage: Eukaryota > Viridiplantae > Streptophyta > Magnoliopsida > Ericales > Ericaceae > Monotropa > Monotropa hypopitys. Next base: position 3,613 of record NMUG010009415.1, read on the forward strand.
ACAAGGCGACTTGGTCTTGAAGCAAATTCTCCCCATACGAGAAGAAGCCAAAGGGAAGTTCTCCCCCAATTATCAAGGACCCTTCATCATGTCCAAAGTACTGTCAGGCAGAGCCGTCATCCTAGCAGATATGGATGGACCCGAGTTCCCTCTTCCTCTTAACTTTGACATGTTGAAACTTTACTATGTCTAATTAGTAATATCTGTTTCAAATGCAATGATTAAGTTCTGATTTCAGTTAAAACATCATCTTCTTGACGACTGATCCGATGAAATTTGAGTGTAGTAGCATTTCCACTCTCTTTTTCGAGGCTTCAATACAAATTTCCTTTTCTCCTCTTATCTAATGAGAGCGATTCAAAAGAAAAACACTATCATCATGTCTATATGATGATCAAAGAAAATTGCCACCCCTTTTACATAAACAAAAAGGGGAGATTCTACAAAAGATCTATACTTATATCTTTTTGAACTCTTCAGCCTCTCCTCATAACAGAAATGCTCATTCTCGCTCAAAGTCATCGGACCTTAGTCAAGAAGTTTATGCCTTGTCAAAGTCAGAATCCGAGTCATTTTCTAAAAACATCATCATTATCCGGCATAGTTAAAACCTGAGAAGGAAAACTCTGGCAAGATCGGAAAACCCTGCATGGTTAAAACCCGAGAGGGAATCATGGCAAAACAAAGGGGATACAAATCCAGTGCAGTCAAAACCCGAGAGGGGACTACAACAAAAATAGATCAATCTAGTACGATCAAAACCCGAGAGGGGATTGTAGCAAAATCGGAACAAAAATGAAAGGCATCCAGCGTAATTATCAATCCCAAGGGGGAGTTACGGCAAAAATAGATAAAGAAAAAGCCAACCAAACACACACACAGAACCACTCTCCGGAGCCAGTTGAAACCACAGAGCATGTCTGAACAGTGGTGAAGTCAGAGTAGATGTCTATGTAAAAATCGACCTTCCGAGGAATCAGTTCTCCTGAAGATCTAGTTCGATTCGGTACAGTAGTCTGTCGCTTCATGTGCTAAAGACCGCAAAGTTATTCACGTGAAAAAGATGAATCTAGGTTTTCTCCTGCGATCAATCGGTGAGGCCTTGTTTATCAAATTTACTTTGGTTGATTAACATAAATTGTGTATCAACCTCTCTTAGCAGAGAATTGCAAATATCTTGAACATACTTACTCATTTGATATAAATTGCAGATAGTAATATGTATTCACACATGAAATTGATGCTTTGACATTCTATACAGACCAAGGAAACATAGGATGCAGAAAAATAAATACAAATAGAAAAATACAAACAGAAATAGATTACATTGCATACAGAATATTTCTATCATAAAAGAAAGAAGAAGAACGAAAAGGGCTAACTACACAGAGTGTCCTGCTAACAAAAGAAAAACAAAAAGGACTAACTACATAGTGTCCTACTGAAAAAAAACGAAACTATACAATGCATATCTGCTGAAAAAACAAAAAAATCTATGTCCCTGTGCTGCAGGTACATCAGGTACCCCTGCCACGGCCATCATCTCGTCGTTTGCGACGTCTGGGTCTGCTGTCAGTAGAACCTCTGGGGGGTCCGGGGCAGCCTAAAACACAAAAACAAATCTATTAGAAACAGAAAATAGTAAAGATAGGTCTACATAGATCTATGAAATGACAGAAACAGAAAGTAAACTACTATGTTTACGTACCTCATCTGGGGAAACTGGACTGGCAGTACTCCTCTCTGCTGAGCGCTCCACTGCTGGTAGGCCTGAAAGAATCTCACCTTCTCATCCTCTGGAATGGGCTGAGAAGACTGGGCTCTACTATCTGCACCTCTCATCATCTGAAAGAAGCGCTCCTGCTCAGTGCCGATCGACTCTCTGCCTCGAACTGTGGTCGTAGTGGTAAAGCGGCCGATGGATACACTCCGGAACCAGGCAGTGTAGTCTCCCCGTACCATGAACCCAGTAACATCATAATCTCCCATGACTAGAGACCAAGCCTGCTCGAAAGTAGCAGCAGGCGGGCATCTGGGGATCATAACCCCTCCCGTCGTCTGGCGCCAGCAGTGGTCACCCATGTATAGCTCCCAAGAAGAGTAAGAGAAGAAAGTACATCGCCGAGATGACAAGTAGATCTCGATGCGATAATCGTCTCCCAATGCTAACGGCTCAAATGGATGCCAGATGACATCGTCTAGCATGACCAGCTCTAACTGAGAGTGAAGTGTCACAAAGTCCAACAAATCCAAAGACTGCGCAGATGGACGCGGCCACCGCAGAGCCCTAGGGACGTCATGTCCTAGGTTAGTAGGAAGGGGGCGTCCTACGCTCAAATGCTCAAAAGAGCACCACAGGAGAAAGGGCCAAAATCCTAACTGTGTCGGTGAAAGGCAGCTAACTCTCCTCCTCATAGCCTAGAGGAAGGAGGCAAAAGTGAAAGATCCCCAGTCGAACAGGGCACCATCCGGGAAGTCAACTATCCCGACGTAAGCAACCGAGAATAGTGTGCCGTTGTTGCATAAAAGCACGACACTATAAGATACAAGAGCAACTGACGCCGCCGTCTGAACAACTCAGGGCCGTCTGTCTCTAAGGCGTAGAAGAAATCTCCGCCCTGCAGTGCTGAACCTGGGATCCGTCTCCTATTCATCTCATGTGGGGAGATGCCCAATACCCTCTCGATGTCATCCTCGGTCCCCATCGTCCTCTGGACAGGGTCACCGCCAAACCTCAGACCTGTGATAACGGTCCACTCGAAAGGAGTGACACCCAGCTCACAATCGCTCAAATGGAGCGTGTTGGTCTCACTGAACTAACGCTCGGCAAGGGCCCTCAGTAAAGTGTGCTTCAAGCGAAATGGAGGAATGGCTAAGAAATCGCCAAACCTATGCTCGATCAAAAAGTCTCGATATACAGGATGCGCCCGGTTGCATGTGGCCACCGCCTGGAACCATGCTCCTCGAAAAGGTCTCTCCGTGGGAACTACCCGAGCCCTCAGATACATGGACGGATGGGACCAGAGCTGTGTCAAAAGCGGTGTATCATAAACACGCAAGCTGGCCCTCCGAAGCTCCTCAGGAACCATCGTCCCTCTCAGCTGTAACCCCACACCATCTGGGGAAAAGGTCTCGACATATCCGGATCGTGGTACTACCACGTCGCCAGGATCAGGCCCAAAGTCTATGTCATCAATATCCATGGGAGACTCCTCCCTCTCCTCCGCAGCAGGTCTAGAAGGTCCAGCCTCGTCCGCAAGCTCCTTCCCTAGTCTACACTGAGAAGTCATCCTACAAAACAAAAGAAAGAAAATCATTAAACCCTGATAGTCAAATGACGCAAATTCAGGTAACGAAAGCTACAACACGGTGAACGTAAAAGATTGGTAATATCTCTCTATGATTATCAATATATACAATTGTTTCCGAATCCTAAGTTGTAATACCTCTCGATGGTTATAACCTGGGGCAAAAATTAATAGACTTGGTAATATCTTACTACGGTTACCGGTAAAAATTAAGATCTGAAGGAACATTGTTAGTATCTATCTAAATCTACAAGTTTGCGATTGCAAGAACAAAAACCTAAGTTAGTATCTTTCTAAGACTACATGTTCAGATTTATTATTCCCGGTAGTATCTTTCTATGACTACGGAGTTATGTTTCACAAACCTAAAGTAGTATCTTTCTAAGACTACAGGTTTACGTTTTTAAGAATCCCGATAGTATCTGTCTACGACTACAGAGTTACATCTCGCAAACCTAAGGTAGCACCTTTCTAAGACTACATGTTTATATTCTCAAGAATCTTGATAGTATCTTTCTAAGACTATAGATTCGAAACTTTCAGAAACCTACAGTGGTACCTCGCTAAGGCCACAGGTTAAGCCGCTCGGAAGCACAAGGTAGTACCTTTCTAAGACTACAGGCTAGCATTTCCGAAAGTCCAAGTAGTATCTCTCTAAGACTACAAAGTTAAAATTTCAGAAACCTACAGTGGTACCTCGCTAAGGCCACAGGTTAGAACACTCGGAAATACAAGGTAGTACCTTTCTAAGACTACAAGCTGGCATTACCGAGAGTCCGAGTAGTATCTTTCTAAGACTACGACGTTAAGTTCTCTGAAACCTACAGTGGTACCTTCCTAAGACCACATGTTAAAACTTCTGAAAGCCCGAGGTAGCACCTTTGTAAGACTACTGGCCGACAAATTCGAGAATCTTAGTAGTACCTTTCTAAGACTACGACTCCAAATCTTTGTTCGAAGTCTACAGTGGTACCTTCCTAAGACCACATGTTAAAACTTCTGAAAGCCCGAGGTAGCACCTTTCTAAGACTACAAGTAGGCATTTCCGAGAATCTCAGTAGTATCTTTCTAAGACTGCGATTCCAAATCTTTGTTCGAAACCTACAGTGGTACCTCACTAAGGCCACAAGTTAAATGTTTCAAAGGCCTAGGATAGTACCTATCTAAGACTACATGCTTATATTTTCGAAAGACTTGGTAGTACTTTTCTAAGACTACAGTTTCAAATGTTTTGAAACCTACAATGGTATCTTCCTATGGCCATAGGTTACAATTTTCAAACTCTCGGCAGCGCCTAACTGAGGCTCTGAGTTCATATTTGCAAAACCTATAATGGCACCTTCCTAAGGCCACAGTTCCAAATTTACAGAAAACACTTTTAGTAGTATCTCTCTAAGACTACAGATTTATATCTCTGGGACCTCCACGACATCTTTCTAAGGCCATAGGTTCTCAGTTCCAAAAAAATCTTCCCAGTGACATCTTTCTAAGGTCATCAAATTTAAAATTCTGTAATATCTCTCTACGGTTGCAGATTTTCAAAATCCCGGTAGCATCTCCCTACGGCTATTACTCGGGGCAAAAAAAATTTTCGCTTTCGATAGTATCTTTCTATGATTATCGGTCAAGTTACTCAGCTCAGAAATTTTTTAGTAATATCTACCTACGGTTACTAATTGATTGTCGAATATTACTTACGATAATATCTTACTACGGTTATCGTTCAAGTTTCAGAGTTGCATAATTTTAATAATATCTTTCTACGATTATTAATCCACCTACGACGACATCTTCTTAACCCACAATTTACCGATTTCAAAGTCATGTCAACGATAGCACCTTTCTAAGGCTGTCCGTCAAAATCGAATTTTCAAAACACTGTGATATCTACCAACGGTCATAATGTCAAAATTAGTATCAAAAAAGTTTGGTGACAACTTTCTATTGGTCGTCCGACAAACACTTTTTCAAAAATACGTTGTCACGAGTACGATCGTCAACCTACGAAAACTTCGGTAATACTTTCCTACAATTACTATCAAGTCCTAAATGTTTCAAAAGGTGATATCTCCCCATGGATTGTCCGAAACATTTTCAAAAATACATTTTTCGCGATCATAATCGCCTGTTCACAAAAATTTCGATATTACGTTTCTATAAATATCGTTAAGCATCAGACATCGCGAATAACATCTCCCTATGGTTATTATGCAAAAAAATTTAAAGACATCTTTCTAAGGTCATCCCGTTCAAAATCCTAGCGGCGTAATCTCACTAACGATCGCCCTAGTCGAGTTTAAAATGACATTTACAAAATTTTCGTTACCGTCCAAAGTGCGAGAAATTCATAAACGGACAGCATAACGGCTATAAACACTAGCGATGCACGTTTACTACTTACTGACAGAAATGCAGGTTTTCGACTAATTAGCATATTTCCTAGTACAGGTATTCAAAATTACCGAAAGAAGGGAAGAAAAATAGTCGATTACTTACTTGTATGATCAGATCCGAGTCCACCGGGAGTGAATCGATCAAGGGATCAAGCACTGAGACGTCGTCGAATGAAATCCGAGTGAAATCAGATCTCTGCTAAGTCTCTCAAAGTCTTTAGAAGCTTGAAAATTGAATGGAGGCTCACTGCCTCCGCGGCCCCTTAAATACGCTATATGTCGCAACTATAGTTGCGACATCGGTCAAAAAATTAAATGCTGTCAGCCTCGAGCCGCGCACCCAGCTGGCATCCAAGGGGCAGTTTTTGGCTTTATTCAGGAAGGGATCAGATTTGCCCCGAACGCGACCCGGTGGTCCGAAATGCAACTTCGATGAGTCAGATCTGCGTCATCGGCAACTCCAAAAAAATTTCTGATTCCTCCAGCAGATGTCAAATTCCTCTGAGGAGCCGGGAAAAATCAAAAACATATAAGTCATGAGTCAAAATTTCATGCATCAATTAGTCTTTGTCTACCATTGCTACGCAACGAACACAAAGAGGGACAACTGTTGATACCCAAATTTTGGCTCAGCCCCCACAAGTTCAGAAATCAGCAAAACGGCCTTCGTCGGTGTCCATATACACATCCGGAATATTCCGACCTCTCGCGAATAGCCCCGACCTCAGTCAAAAATCTTGAAACGATGAACCCGCAACGGTAAAGTGTTAAGGAACATTTACCCGTCTCAGAATTCTATTCCGATGCACCAGTCGGGACAAATTGCGAACAGACGGCACAGAAACCGCATCCGACACAGGCAAACAGGCCGGCACAGGCAGAATCATGCACGAACGTCCGAAATTCTTTTTCTAAGGAGAATATCGAAGACAAGCAAATTACATAGAATCCGATATAAAAACTGACTCCATCCGATCCAGCACCGGAATTCAGTTAAGGATAGACGTCAATTCGTTCAGATTTCCATGCAGCGGTCAGCCGGCCTCAAAAATCAGCGGACGTATTTTGTACGGACCTCATCTTCAAAGTCTGACATTCCCTATGGAACAGATTTTTTGGAAGTTGAGCAGCCGAGGAGGTGTACCAACCGCTTCTCATTTCAGTCAGAATACCAGAGCCGTATTTCAGAGTTTTTCTAGGAAGTGTCTAAAACATGCCTGGGATATTTGCTAAATTCGTGATCCAACCCAGCGATCACGAATATCAAATTTAAAATGTTAAAGTCAGAGTTCTCCGAGGGGACGGCTAAGCGTAAACAGAAGCTTCGGACCAAGATCAGAACTCCGGGATACTTTTTCAATTTTAAATGTATTTTCTTTTATTTTTAATTAATTGTTCCGAAGAGATAAGCTCGAAATTCTTTTTAGAAGCTTCCTTAAATATCCAGCCAACACGTGGCACGCGAGCCATGCGTTTGGCAGATATTTCCCATATGTCGCAACTATAGTTGCGACATATATCAATATATATAGCTGACCTCCATAACAACAATCCAGACCAAATAAACTCATTCTAACTCCATTTCAAGCTCAACCACCAAAGCCTCTGGGCATTTTCTCTCAAAAATTCTCCAGAAACTACCCAAACTTCGACAAAAAATCTGAAAAACCAAAATCCAACCAAAAACAAGCCTCGTTCTTGAAGTATCTCGAGCTTATCTTTCTTCGGTAAATTAATTTGCCTCTTAATCTCGGGAGACTCTTGATAGTCTTCTAATCCATAGTTCGGTATTAGTCACTCGGCCGCGTCCGATACTATACCCTACTATGTTTTAAAGAAGCTATCTACAGAAGTCATCTCCCCGATTTGTACAGATACAATTAATCTATTTACTGCAATTTTCTAATATTCGTCTTTTATGCTTTCAAACATATATTTGTTAAAGATTTCGTTACTTTATGTCTTTCTCCTCGTT
>NMUG010009416.1:0-11288 GCA_002855965.1 Monotropa hypopitys
AACGTTATTTTTAGATCTGTCGCCCAAATAAACAATCATGATGAATACACAGGTAATGAGTTTCGGAGGCCGCTCCACCTCCCAGCGGTAAGGTACTAACACCCAACCTCCAGGTGCATATATATATACAACTGAAACTCATTTTCCTTATAGGCCAGTAACAACTTCTCGACATAAACCCCGAGGTAGGTTTCAAGGCTATATAAGTATAATAGTTCTGACAAAATACTTTTTAAAGAATAAAAAGAAAACCTTTTTTCATATTCCTCTTTCTTTCCATCTTTCTCGATATCATATACAAAAACCATATTTCCATATTTCTCTCTTTCAAATATCGTTTCATATGTGACACTTTTCTCAAATCCTTTTCTTTTTCACAAAACACACACTTTATAGAAAAATCCTTTTTATATAATTTACTAACTTATTTATAAAGCTCTAAAAAATACTCACAAAATTATGCGATACTCTTCCCTTTTTCTGCGGCTACGGATGATGATGGATGATCCGAACCTATTTAAACAATAATCTTTAATTAGGAATATAAAACATTTATTTTATGAAATATTTTGTTTTTACTAAATTCTATGATTTTCCTTGATTTTCTGCTCAATATTCAAATCTGCCCATTTTTATAAAAAACTGCTTAGATATCGGTATCTTAGACTGCTAAGATATCGGTATCTAAGATTAGGCAAGATACCGGTTTGAAAATCATGAGATATCGGTTTCTGACATTTTGCTAAGATATCGGTTTCTTGGTTACTGAGATATCGGTATCTAGGTCAACTTATGAAGATATCGGTTTGCTAGGATTAAAGATACTGTAGTGCTTTGAATACTAAGATACCAGTATCTAAGGAACTAAGATACCGGTTTCTAGAGACCACTCAAGATATCGGTTACCAAGGTCTCTAGATACCGCAAACCAAACCTACTAAGATACCGGTATCTAAAGATGCTAAGATACCAGTTTCTAAGGAGAAATTCGAGATACTGGTTTCTATGGTTTCAAGATACTGCATGCCTAACATACTAAGATACCGGTATTTAGGGATGCTAAGATATCAGTATCTAGGGTTTTCTGCAGAACTCGAGCTAAGCAACAATGGAGGTTCTGGGGTCGAAAACCCTTCAAAACTCAACCAAAATTGACGAGATAAAATCCTATGTACTCCTAAGGATGAGTATAACCTATTGCATGAGTTGAAACATGAAGAATACCTCGATTAGTGGTGTATTGAAATTATTTTCGGATTTGCGAAGAATGGGATTTCGGTTCAAGCACTGTTCATCGTCTTCTTCGATGAATCCTTCGAATCCAACCCGAGCAACGACTATTTTATACCCTATAATACTCCTCTAACCTTTCAATCGATTTCTCTCTCACTCACCAGAACAAATTTGGAGTTATAGAGGTTTTTGGAGAAATTTGGGTTCTGATCCGAAAATGGGTTGTGCATACATATAGCCTAGCATTTTAATGACAGCTAATAGGACAAATCCCAACACCTAAATCTCGGTTTGGCTCTAGGCAAAACTTGGGAAAACTAATACATTCAATATACTCGTTTCCAATGATACAGGCCCTTCGGCTTCTCCGCCATGGCTGCTTCTGCAACAATTCTCGAAGTCCAAGATATCGGTATCTTGGGCTTCCAAAATACCAGTATCTTAATCCATTTTCCTAAATTTTAATTTTCTTACATTTTGACCCCTAAAAATTTTAAGAAAATTCCTAAAATTCTTATTTAATATTCTCAAGCAAATAAAATTATTTTGGTGTATTTTTATTTAATTTTTATTATATTTTAATACTTAAATCCTCTTATTAAAGTCTTATTAATTCCTTAATTAAATAGCTAAGCTTAATTAATGAGCATATGTTCTACATATGCACTTATCTCATAGCAAGTTTTATTCTGTTTCTTACATAATGTGAGTAATCAACAACCACAGTAATAATAAGCATATGATAAATGTTTTGGGGTGTGATAGTTCACCTAAAATGAAGAAAAACTCCTCGTAGGAAAACCAAAGAACAACCCTCTACACCAATGATTGCTCAATGCCCGTCACCTTGAACATGTGCACCTGAGTATAGATTTCATATAAGAAGACTAAGATACTACGCAACATTAACAATTTATGCATCCTAAACATGATACATATGCATGCTAGGAAGCCCAAATCCATAACCCAACCTTAAAGGGTCTAAAAGTCTCATGCTCCAAATATTGGACAGATTAGACAGTCTGTCAAACCCTCATATTTTGATGGTCTTATAGGAAAAACTAACCTTTGATATACAAATAAAATTTGTAGAGGACGAAAAGATGAGTGAGGGTCCTTAAGATCAGATTTGAAAATAAGGTCGGGAAGACTCCCAAAAACTTGAATTACAGAAGGTTAAAAACATGTATGAATCTGCATTTTTGCAAAAGCATTTCTATGGTTCAGTCCCCTATCATCCCTTAAGGTATGGACTTTAAATATGACCACAAATCCAAAAACACCCTAATGTTATGTAGGATTGCAAAAATGTGGAAGATCATGAAGAAAGAATATGGTTATCTTAGATCAAGTACCTGATAGACAACTTGTAGCACTCCTGGAATATGATATGCTTCAACTTCTAATCTTTCTTTCTACCAACAAAAGGTGCACAAAATTACACTAAGAAGAAGGTATTTTCTAGGTTAGAATGCCTAGAGAGGGTGGAGGTAAGGTGAAAAGACTTAGGTGAAGGAAGTAAGCAAATAAAGGGTGTATGAGTTGATTTATAGCTAGGGTGCATTCATGCATTAACCCATATCTTTCCACCCCCACCCCCAAGTAAATTCTCCATGCCAAAAGATGCCCATTACTTGTAACCCATGACTATGAAGTCTCTAGTATAGAAATGACTCTCCAACCCCTATACTAAAAACAAATTCTGATCCTGCACAAAACTTCTCCCTCTTTCAATTGAACCATTAATCTTCTAGTAATTGCACCTTTGGGTTGTAAAACATACAATTAAGGTTATAAACCTTATCGGTTGGATATTAACATATACGATTACTGATTCTAAGGGTCGCTCGGGGATGATTGTCACACTAACCTTTGGGACAGACATGATGTGTGTCTAACAACTTACCATCCTATAAATTAGCTCCCAAAGCATAAATCTATGGTAATGACAGACTATGAAGAAATCCTAGGGTTTCTTGACTTACTAATAAATGTCAAGTGGCAACTCAATATGTGTTAGAAAATAAAAGAAAGAACCTCTCGAGTAATAAAGGTTTCTCGCGGAGCTTTTATGACGGTTGCCTACAACCATCAACCTTTTTCAGCACAGGCTCCCACATTTGACAAGGCACGCCCGTCATGAGTTCCTTCGTAGATGGTGTAGGGACCGGATCCCTATTTGAAGAACCCTGATAGTTGGAGGTCGGACACCCACTGTCAACGGTCCTCCCACTTTGGCCAACGATGGATCCTTCTCTCTCGACTCATCTGCCCAATGCCTCTTTTGCGTCTTTGCTAGCACCTCCGGTAGGGGTTGTCGGCATTGGAGTGGTCGGAGGTGACATGCCTCCCTTCTTATTGAGGGAAATCTGGTAAAGATCAATCGTTTGCTGAGTTGTCTTGGCATTAAATATTCATCTGGGTGAGATCCAACAACTGTTTGTTTTTGACATCGATGCGTCAAGGTAATCTTTCCCTCCTCTTCTTCTTCCTCTTCTTCTACTACTGGTTGTTGGGTGAAGGTGGCGGCCCTTTCATGTCGTTTCCTTTCCCTCTTCTTCTTGTCTTGAATGAAAGAATGACAGGTTGGTCGATTTCCCAGGAGAGTCGGAGCATCTTTCCGGAGGTCTGTAATAGATCCTCAACTTACTGGTCGGAATCAATCTTTTTAAGCCATTTGGTCACCTTCGAGACGGCTACAACAACGAATAGAAATAACTAAGCTATGGAACAATAGAAAAGACGATAAATAAAGCAATATAAAGCAAGAAACAAATATGACGACAATCTAGACGCTCTAGCTCTATTGAGACCAAGAGGATTCTTTGCTCCTATAGGCCAAAATTGAAGTTGTCGAAGACCTAGAGGCATTCATTGGCCCATCTTTCAGAGTCCGACAACCATTTGAAACATGCTCGTAGCCACACCAGACACTTAAAAATACCATATAAACCACTTATATGGGACATTGAGTAAATACAAAACATGTCTTATAGAAAAATTCAATGTTGAGACTCCGACGAAGCTCTAGGATAGACCTAATTATTCTGTAGCTATTCACCAATAGATGGTATGTCAATTCAAAGGCCGACAAGATGGCCATAGTAAATTCGGGTATTGGGAATCTAAGCCCTCCTTCGGTAATTGAAATCAAGGGAACAGTCATATGATCTTTGGAGAAGGTGATCGGCTCATTCTCCCCTAGTCGAACAATCACTATGTAATGACTCGCCCTCGCCCTGCACAATATTATCCTCTTTGGCTGCCAAATCCCAGTAGACTTTCCAGGGGGTCACTCATCCATGTACTACTCTAGGATGAGCATGCTTCACTAGGAAGTACCAATGGGCTTTGACACCCATATGACTTTAAAAGACCTTGTGCAAGGTATGTTTATGATCCATTATTTATAGCACGCAACTTACATCCATCAAACGATGTGTGACCCGTCCACCTACCCAGATGTCCCATGAGACTCCTTACTGGACACCTCCATCTGAGACTCTCAATTAACACCATATCCAAGCTGGGATGTCACAATCTCTCCAACTTATGAACACGCATCCTCGTGTGGGGTCAAAATTCTCCTTCAGTCCCATATTGCTAGTTAGTGCAGATTCTGATACCATATGTAATAACTCACTCTCGCCCTACACAATATTGTCCGCTTTGGTCATCCAATCCCAGTAAACTTCCTGGGGGTCACCCATCCTTGTACTTGTCCATGACGAGCATGCTTAACTAAGAAGTTGTAATGGGTTTTGATGCCCATACGACATTAAAAGGCCTTGTATAAGGTAAGTTCATGATCTATATGAAATGATCAGAGGGTTCACACGATGGTTCCTCGATAACAACCACTCTCTCCGTTGAGGTATGGTACTGTCTAATTCTGTTCATAAAGGAGTTGCTTGTGTCGACACTGTAATCCGAATCCTCCTATAAACTGTCTGTATCTGAGAGCATTTAAACCAACATGCTGACGAACACCTAAAAATAAGAACGAAGATACTATAAGAGATCGACAGAATCACCTGAAGGACTCATGTCAACTATTGTTGCCTTCTTTCCAGAAGGATCCAACACCATCTGGCAAGAACACAGTCGTTCGGCAAGAACATGTTGAAGATGGAACAACACAAAGGAAGTTTCATTGTTCCCTTGAATAGCAAATGTCCAAAAATGGCAAAATCAATCTTAAAAATGTTGAAACAAAGCGAAATACTTGCACATAATGAAGGATTCGATGTTTACCTTCTTTGGATATGAAGACCTAGTCTGGAAAATCATGAAGATCGCAGCAATCAAAGCTCAAAGGAAGTTGGAAGAGATAAGTTTTGAAGACGCAAGGGTTCTAGTGAGAGAAAATGCAAGGAAGAATGCATGTTCCCCTGCACATCTGTATTTATAGGGGATGGGCTCTTCAACTGTCTACATGTTCCTCGAACCAACGAATCGACCAATCAACCATGGGTTGCTACATATCACTCCATTAACTGTTAGCTATCTTGGAATTCGCACCACCAAAAATCCATCCAACCGTAAGCGGACAGGTGATCACGAAAGGACGTGCATCACCAAGCATATTTTACCACTCACATATTGCACATCCTTCCGCCATCCAATTTTCTCTCAGATGCTGACACGTAGATCACACTTCCTTAATTCAAAAATTGGTGGCTACAACTTCAGGGCTCCGGTAACATTCGACACAGTTCCACAAGATTCTAATGGGGCTCAAAGTCCGCTTTGATAGCAAGGGTCCGACAAGGACACTTAAACATTTTTTAACACATTGGAAAAAGTCAAGGGTCTATTGTAGTGGGATGAACACTGATGCGTTGGCCATAGGCATTCATGCATAGCGATTTCACCAATATGAATCCTTACTTTAGTTTAACACCTGAGGGGTAGCTAGAAGTTGGTCGGCTTCATGGTCCCTCCGACAGAGTTATCTATCCTATACACATCCAAGGGGTAGCCAAAGACCAACCAATCTTGTGGTCCCTCTGGTAACATCATCTTCATCCGGGCATCGAAGTGTAGGCTGATCATGCATCCCCTTCAAACCTTTGGCATATTTGGCGGCCAACAAGAAACATTATATGTCGTCATCCTTATCCAAAGGCAAGAAACAACTTATCATCACATCGTCCAACCACATGCCAAAGGGTTGAACCTATCAGACTTCTGAAAAGATTGTCTGTCAGTGTCGGGACTTGACATTCAGACTCTGACCGACCGTACGAGACTCGTCCGTACACCTGAGGACATGGATTGACAGTTACAACAAACTAATCATTCTATTATACTAGGGATAACATTATCTAAAGCCTCTTGTGGTAGGGTAGATTTGGATTAGCCACGTGGCACATGGATTTGGATTCCCTATGTTGAAATCTGATTAAATGAGTGAGATTAATTATAAAGTGTGGCACTGCGGCGTTATATGGCAGCACGGGTATATGGCAGTGCGGTATGGTCGCAGCGCAGATGCATGGTAGCGCGGAATGCATTATGGATTCCTAAGGGTCTGACCTACTGTATGTCCATAGAAAGCCTGAGTGTTAGGATTAGGTTTGGCCGGAGAAGGCTTAACATCCTAATGGCATGACTTCTCTATTTAGGGACATGTGTAGGAAGATCCTGAAGGGATTAGCCATATGTACCTCCGGAGTCAATCGTGGGTTAGAATTTAACGAGATAAGGCCTGATGAGAGTCCAACATCTGGGTAAGTCCTTGGATTAGGTCAGGCCCAGTGGGCAGGACATCTGAGGGAATACGGTATGGAAGTCTGGGCATCTCACGTGGCATCTTGACATCTAACAAACCATATTTAAGTGTGTTTTCCTGAACTGTGGATAAGGTGTGTCCTGTGCGGCAGCATCCGTAGTGCGGGATAGTGATCAGCTCGGCATAGCATGTGCGATGTGTATAGGTAATGGTTAATGAGTAAGATATTAATCATTACGCACACCAACTGCTATAAGGCTGTGGATGTGGACATATGTACATGTGAATAGAAGTTTGAACGGCTGAAGTCGAAGGGGTTGAAGAGGTAAATGGGCAGAAGGTGAAAGGACGAGTAGTCCAGATTCATTCCCTCTCCATTACTAAGGGGTTACGAAGAGGGAACGACACATTGATGACAGGTACTGGCAAGTATAAAAGGAGGTGAATGCTTCATCTACAAAGAGGGGAATCTCTGGTACCAAAACTCTGCCTAGATTACTTCATGGTTTCCTGCTCTCATTTCTTTCGATTAGGATTAAGTTTCTCTCTTACCGGGACTAACTTGATCATCGGAGGGCCTTCAAGCCACTTGGCTAAAGGGTCATCTAACGTTTGTGGTTGCAGAACATTTTTGTGAAGCGGGAACAGCAGCAAACAGGATATTGGCGAAGTAGCAGATCAGTCAAAGTCAACCAAAAGTCAGTAATCTTGCAGGGGTAAGAATTATCCTCGCACAATTGGCGCCGTCTGTGGGAAAGACGTTTGAAAGCAAGTAATACCAGTTGAAAAAAGATGACACAAGGAAGAAACAATGAGATGGAATTGCAACAGGTTGGCGTTGGGGAAGACGTGGGAGTTTCTGTGACTTCTATAGTTCCCCTGGCTCCAAGGAAGCCAAGGAGTCGTTCTCGTTTTCAAAGAACCAGAAGGGGAGGCCCGAGCCATCTAGGCGGTAAGGGCAAAGCAGTTGAAGTCCCTGACGCCAGGCTCCTGGCAGAGGAAGAAGAGTTTGTCGCCATAAAGGGTGACAATTCCTATTCCGACGAAGAAGATAGCGGGACCCGGACTTTGGGTTCACAGTCCAGGTCGAGAACCAGATCGATTCGCGATGAAGATCTGGTAGGTATTGTCAAGGCTCAGGCCCAAACTATCAGGCGCCTGGAGGAGCAGATGAACCGAATGGCACAGCAACAAAATCCAGTGGTGGAAAATCAAGCGCCATCAATGGTAGAAGTGTCAAATGACCATGGGAGACAAGCAGTCTAGAACCGCCCAAAGGCTGTTGGGAACCAGGGAATGGAGCCCAATGCCCTTAGGCGAGTCCAGGACGTGAACACGGGAGGAAGGAACCCATCACCACCTTAAAGATGGAGACGAGTGGTTAGGGGTTCCCAACAACCCCGTGAACGCCTAAGTCATACAGGAAGCCATGTCAATGAGGATACCCCAGCCAGATCGGCAGTCTCTGTCACAGATCTCAGGGAGCAGATAACTCGCCGCAGAGATCATAGGCAGGAGCAACAAGTTCAGAAAGATCAGACTGAGGGTAGGCCAACACCCCAGGAGGATATTATTGATCTGAGGAAGTACATCGACGAGCACATCCGGGGCAGGGGAACTGCCCAGGACACTGCAAAGCGTGCGGTGCAGAAAATTACCTCTTCACCCCTCTCTTAGGAAATCTCTCAATACAAGATTCCAAGGGGATTTACCCTCCCGAACTTTCCCATGTGTGATGGGAAGGTGGACCCCATTTCTCATTTGAAGGATTTCCAGCAAGCTCTTATCCTCTATGAGGGCGACGATTTACTGTACTGCAGAATGTTCGCCTCCAGCTTGGGGCGGACAGCATTGACCTGGTATCATAAACTTCCATCTCAGTCCATTTCTTCCTGGGAGAAATTAGTTGAGATCTTCGTGCACGCTTTATGACCAGCCGTGCTGCTCCAAAACACTTCAATTCTCTAACATCGCTGAAAAAGCGGTCGAATGAGAGTCTAAGGGAGTACGCCTTACGTAGAGATGTACAACGAGGTCGAAGATTGCACAGAGAAACAAGCGGTCTCTATGTTCAGATTGGGTCTTTCCTTTGGCGAGAAGCTAAGGGAATCCCTAACCTTGAACCCTGTTGAAACATTCCCAGAATTAATGGAGAGAGTGGAACAGCACGCGAAGCTGGAAGAGGAACAATACAGGGAGGTAGGCCGCACAGAGAATAAGACCCACCGGACAAATGTGGTGGACTCAGAGGAAAAGAAGAAGAAGAAGAAGAAGACCACAGAACAGGGGGATCCCCGCACAGAGGGAATCAGCCCCCGCCGCACAGCAGACACAACCTGCCGCGCAACAAGCACATTTTGCCGGACTGTCAGTCTTGAAAATGCCAAGGCCAGGTCCAGAATCATGCAAGGCGATAAGGACCACTTTCAACACCCCCATCTTTCGACTGGTCTATCCTCTACAGAACGAAGACTTCTGGAGATGGCCCGCCAAGATAAGGGGAAATCGAGAAGACATGGAGGCCACTGGCTTGAGATGCAGCTTTCACAGGCAGTACGGTCACATGACGGAGCAATGCCAGGAATTCAAGGAATTTCTGGAAGAACTGGTAGAGGCAGGTCATCTAAAACAATTCATTGACCGGACCCCTGCCCGGGGGGACACACCTAGGCGGGTGGAAAGGCGTGACAACGATTAAGATGAGGATCTGACTCCCGCCGGCACAATACATATGATACATGGTGGAGAAGACCACCAGAGAAGAGATTTAGCAAGGACCCAAAAGTGAGGAGAAGCTTCAGAGCAACATGTGCTCAAACTGACCCAGAAACGTCAGAGAGAAGCTGACCCTGAAGCAGTGCAGATTTCCTTTTTAGAGGAGGATTCAGAAGGAGTGACCTATCCGCGCAGCGATGCTCTGGTGATAACACTCAATATTAATAAGTTTGACACAGAGCGGATAATGGTGGACCCGGGGAGCTCCACTGAAATCCTCTATTTCCAGGCATTCAAGAAGATGGGCCTGACTCAAGCAGATTTGAAAGAAGCAAAGATCCCGCTAGTCGGGTTCACGGCTGTTCCAGTCTGGCCCCTTGGGTCCATAGTGCTTCCCGTCCAGGCAGGGAGAGTCCTGAAGTAGGTGGAGTTCTTGGTGGTGGATCTCACATCTGCTTACAATGCCATTATTGGCTGCACGTGGCTCCACAAAATGGGGGCCATACCTTCTACTTATCATCAAGTACTCAAGTTCCCTGGACCAAAAGGGGTGGAAAGCATACGGGGTAACCAAAAATCTTCAAAAAATTGTTTTCTGGCATCCATCAAACATACCCCTACGACAGAGCAAGTCAAAACCATTGAGGTGCCCGATCAACCGGTCCTCGAAGATGTAGGTGTGGATCCAAATTCACGCATGGTGGAAAACTTGAGGAAAGTACCCGCGCATGAATCCGACGAGGATAGGTATTTTCTGCTCGGGGAGGAACTCCCTGAAACGGATGCCTTAGAGTTGGAAAAAGTACTCAAGGAGAACATTGACGTATTTGCTTGGACTCCAGTAGAAATGCCTGGGGTAGAGCCAAGCGTAATATGCCATCATCTTAATGTGGATTCATGCCACCCTCCAGTCATGCAAAGAAGGTGAAGATCAACCGCACACCACGCAGAAGCAGTCCTTGAAGAAGTTGACAAGTTAATGAAGGCCAATGCAGTTCGAGAAGTTTACTACCCGGAATGGCTTTCAAATACTGTTGTTGTAAAAAAGAAAAATGGAACTTGGCGTGTGTGTGTGTAGATTTTACTAGCTTGAATAAGGCATGTCCCAAGGATAGTTTTTCCATGCCAAAAATCGATCAATTGGTCGACTCCACGACAGGATATAAGCGTATGAGTTTTTTGAATGCCTATAGAGGCTACCGTCAAATAGCGATGTATCAGCCTGACGAGGAGAAAATCTCATTTATAACACCATTGGGAATTTACTATTACCAAGTGATGCCTTTTGGTTTAAAAAATGCTGGGGCTACATATCAAAGACTCGCGACATTAATGTTCCGTGATTTGATTGGCAAAAGTATGGAAGTTTACATAGACGATATGGTGGTGAAGTCAAAAGAAGCAAATTCTCACCTAGTCGATTTATGCAAAACTTTCCAGATCTTAAGACAATTCAAATTGAAGCTTAATGCTTCAATGTGTGTCTTTGGAATTAGCTCTGGCAAGTTTTTGGTACATCTGGTAACAAGGATAGGCATAGAGGCTAATCCGGATCAAATCATCGCTTTGCAATCTCTTCAAAGCCCTATAATGACGAAGGAGGTTC
>NMUG010009417.1:0-11288 GCA_002855965.1 Monotropa hypopitys
CTACTATTCATCGTCTTCTTCGATAAACACATCCGATTTCTGAGCTACACCCATCCTTACAGCAACTTTCTTATGCTTTACAACACTCCTCTACTTCTCAATTGATTTCTCCCTTACTCACAAAATCGAATTTGGATGCTATACAGTTGGTTTCCTACAAAGTTGGGTCTGATACGTATGAGTTATACATATAGCTTTGATATATTAATGACTGCCTAAGTTCTAAAGATTTTTTTATATCTGTATACTAATTTTTGGTCCAAGTTCAATACCTGGCAAGGATTTTAACAACACATCCATGCAATCACCTTGTTTCCATCGACACATACGTGTCTCTCTTCCTCACGATACACAGCCATGGCTGTTCCACCTCATATCCCAAAGT
Source organism: Monotropa hypopitys (assembly GCA_002855965.1). NCBI lineage: Eukaryota > Viridiplantae > Streptophyta > Magnoliopsida > Ericales > Ericaceae > Monotropa > Monotropa hypopitys. The sequence continues at coordinate 386 of NMUG010009417.1, forward strand.
CCAAGATATCGGTATCTTGGGCTTCCAAGATATCGGTATCCTGAGCAAATCTCCTAAACTTTGAATTCTTTCACTTTAACCCCTGGTTTTAATTATTAAATTTCAATTTCACTTATTTGCTTCTAATTCCTATCATTTAAATCCTAAAAATTCTAGAAAAATTCCTAAAATTCTTATTTGATATTCTCAAGCTTTTTAAAATTTATTTTGGGTATTTTAATTTAATTTTATTATATTTTAATAATTTAACCCCTTATTAACAATTTCTTAATTGAATGCTTAAGCTTAATTAATGAGAACAGGTTCTACATTATGCCACAATATGAGTTCTCTTCTTCCCCTACTATTGTTTATCTTCTTCAAAGAACATCTCTGCAACTCATTCGAAAATAGCACCCTCTTCCCTTTCCCTTCAACCAATTCTCTTTTTCCTTCACGAATAACCTCTCACTCTCAATCACTTACACAATTAAGTTCATACCCCCAGATTGTTTATCAAAACATTTGCTCAACTCTTCCATTGATATATATTTAGAGTTCTTCCATTTACGTTTATACAGCTTATTCACTACTTCATTCATATTTGCTTAACCCATTCTTGGGACCTCTCACGAGTTCAACCCCAAATCATGCCAACACATCCCACGCGGATAACCAATTTGTTAAACATTGCCACGATTCCATTTACAGATTGCATAAACGACACCTCAAGTTCCTATTTCATCTTTTCTTCTTTTATTACAAAATTCACCTTTGATTTCTAGTGTCTGCACTTAAACCCCTAGAGCTTAGATAAAACTTCCAATTAGCTCTACATTAACTGTAATGCCTTAAATAAATCAACAGTAATTCCTTAAAACTTCCTAAAAATTCTTAAACATTTTTTAAGCCCACACTTTATTCCAAATCACATTTATTATTTATTAATATCCTTAAAACATAACATATGTCTTACATACATTGTCGAAATACCTCTCCATGCTTTAAACGAAGTTGTCTATCTCTCGGGTATCCCTTGTACCATCGTAACACTTCGACTCTTGTGCATGCTCACCCCGACGTCCTTTGATGCCACAATGACCTTCTTGCATAGCTACAACTCTAACTCCATGCTAGCTAGTCATCTCTCCAGAGCTTATACATGACAGTGATCCACCGCTACCAAGCGCTCCTCGAAGATCCCCACCTTCTCCTAAAGCTCTTCCACTCGAACGACTAGATCGACAAAAGTGGGAGTTGAAGCCTCTTACACAACCTTTGGCTTGCTTGGTCCAACCAATGTAAATTCCAGTCTATCAAACCTTTTTGTTGTGGCTATCGAGTCAGGTATCTATTGCCTCCACTACATCTTTTGTTGGACGTCTTCCTTGGTCTAGCGATGATAAATATCGTTCCTATGAAACTCATCCCTAAGAAGTAGCCATGTATGTTTGTCACGAACCCACTCTAATACCACCAAGACTTTATTTGTGCTTCGTACGACACTTATGTGAATATTCTCACAATTGCCCAAGTGAGTCTTCCATCTAAGTTGATTCATCTTCAAACTAACAAACGAGACACATACACTCACAAAGTGTGTGTGTGTTTGACTTGTATGTTTGTGGATGAATTAGCTTGAAAGAAAGAATTCACGTTTGTATTCCTCAGCGTCGTATTAAATTTCCGAATCCCAATCTTGACCGTCCATATAAAAACGTTGTTTAACCACGCTTGTGTTACGAAACGACGGATTTGAACTTCCCACCCAAGCTGGTCCATCCGAAAAGAAGGGTGATTCCTTTCAAATCTCTGGTGCTACGAGAGAAACGAAGACGAAGGAGCTTGGAAATATACTATATTGATATTGGAGAGAGAGAGAGAGAGATGAGGCTAGCAGCATATTTAGCTTCTTTCCTGTTGCTGTTATCTCTCTCTCATGCCGCCGTGACGTCTCGGATCCTGAATCGCCTGGCTGCCAGTAACAATTACTTGACCACGCAGGAGCTCTGGTTCAATCAGACTCTCGATCACTTCTCTCCCTATGTATTCCCTCCCTTTTCTATCTCTCTTTATAGTAAAATGATTGTATTCCATTATATGACAATTTACTATAAAAAGATTCAATCGGCTGTGAAATTGCTTAAAATGATGAAAGAAGAGAAACAAGTTCAGGTAGAATTGAGGAGAAAGAAGAACGAGCCTAAGCCTAGATTACTCGTGTGCGAGAGTAAAATACTCAGGTACTGCCCTTGCCGGTAAACAACTGAATATCTTGATTATGTGGCCTTGTCAATCTAATCCAGCCCTTGCTAGTCCTGCGCTCACAGAAAACTGTTAGAGGACCTACCGCCTCTAGCGGCCGAAAGACTCTCCGATGACTAAGTTAGTTCTGAACGAAGAAACAGAAAATTGTAAGCACAAGAGAGAGAGTAAGAGCAAAATGACATGTACCGTTCACCGGTAGTCTAACTCCCGCTTATATACTCCTGCCCTTCCGGGTTTCCAGTTTCTTCACTGGAAACGAGGTCTTCCTAGGACTCCTCGTCCTTTTCCTCGTGTCTGGTGCCATCTGACAGGTGTCTGCCACATTTTCCGACAAGAAAGAATGTCGGCACACCTTTTCACTGATCTCGGAACTCCGAATATTCCCTTGGGAAGAGGAAGTCTGACACGCGTGCCTTGCACTGTTCTCTGGGTGACCGACACGTGGACGCCTCGTCTGCCACCCCTTCATGCACTGTCCATTGGATGCCGCACTGGTGGATGTCAGCCGCACACAGTCGACCTAACCCGCACAGCGGGCACTGCTGGGGGCACTTGCTCAGCTGTACCATACCTGGTCTGGCATGTGCTACTCTGGTAGACTGCTCCCTGTACTGTGAAGATGCTAGCCGCGAAGGGCCAGCCTTGATCCAGCCTTGATCCGCACAGCGGAAATGCTGGTAGCGGCAAGTGGCTAGCTGTATCTCCCGTGATCCTGTACATGTGCCCCTGAACAGCTACCTGCCCAACTACCAGGATGTTAGCCGCACTGGGCCAACCTAATCCGTAGTGCGGGGGGTATTGTTGGATACATGACTGTCTGTATCATCTAGAGATCTAGCGCCACCGCATAGGATAACTGGTCGCCGCATTGAACATATGTCCACCCGCACAGGGTTGACCTGATCATGCCTAGAGCGGGACGCTGATTGCGTGGCATATAGAACCAAGCCGTCACCTTGATGCTGGGATAATGTAATTCAACCCCTGACACGTGGCAAATCCTGATTACCCCCACCACAATTGAAATAGGGCCAACATTTAATTCATGTAATTGGCCCAGTTGTTCCTGCAAAACCCATCTGATGTATTTACACTTAAGGCTACTATTTTTGTTTACACAACCCATCTGGTTCTATGGCTATATCGTCGGTGTTGTGTGCTTGTCTTGATTACTCATATATTGGATTATTCTTGCAAATTGCATTAGTAAGCTAACTTAAGCTATTTTCATAAGCTTTTAAAACAAATAGAGTTATCAAGCTTTTGATATCCATCGATCACACTATGGTCGTAGTATGTTGGGTTGGTCTTTTATGTATAAAGAATGAATTTTGAGATCAATCCGGACAATACATAAAAAGCTTCATTTTGGGTTAGGAACAGTACATGCATATGCAATTTGTTCCAGTGTAGTTGACCTTCCGGCATGCTGCTTAATGTAGATTAATTGTCATAAAATTTTCTGGCATGACCCATTTATTCCACAGCCACAACTATTCGATCACCTAGTTAGGAACATATGGATTTTTTAGAAGTCCATTTGGCACATGAATAAATTTCAGTTGCCAACATGCACGGATCAAAGGTGAGGTTCCTGTTGTGCGGTTAGGGCGTGGTCAAAAAGGGGGAGGAGTCCTGGTTTGGTGGAGGCGAGACTCGGGAGTAGGGAAGGGATCGATGAAGCCAGGCCGGGGTTGGGGTTTGAGTTGGGGCGATGCTGGCTGCAGGCGACGAGGCTCTTCGTTTTTCGTTTTTTTCTGCTGAGTTGCGTTTGTTGGCGGAGGGGAGGGGTTCTGGGTGGCGATGGGAAGGCGGAGAGGCGGTGGAGCTGCAGGAGGAGAGGCGGTGTTTGGAGGAGTTGTTGGCGGTAGGTGGCGGGGGTTTGCGGATGGGTTCTCTTCTTAGGATAGGTGGTGGAGAGCCCAGTCGGGGGAGTTGAGGATGCGGGGTAGGGGTCGTCTGCAGATCGGCGACGAGGCGACCCAGAGTGGAGGCGTGTCGAGCTGCAAGTAGGAGGCGGGCGGCGGTGCGAAGGGGCGGCGTATCTGGGGGCAGAGTTAGGTGGCGGGCGGCGGTAGAGGCGGCTACGTGTTTTGATTCTTCGGCAGTGCAGTAAGGCAGCGGATAGGTTTTTTTTTTTAGTTTGGACTGGCATTTCCTCTTAGTCCAGTGGGCTGTTACTTTAGGGCTGTTAGTTTTTGATAGCTAATTTTAGTTCTCGGCTGTGTTTTTCTTCTTAGTTGTTTTCATTTTTTGGGCCGGCAATCCTTTTGTATTAGATGGCTGTATTGTCTGGTAGCGGGTGGCTGTTGTAATAGCGAGCGAGCTGGGTGGCTGTGTATTTTATATTATATTTAATAATAATTTAACTTTTCAAAAAAAAAAAACATGCACGGATCAGACTAACAGGGAAAACTTTAAAGCTGCCTTTGGAGTTTCTCTGAGTGATGATTTGGTATCTGCGCTTCATTGCTAAAAAAATGGTTTATAGCTGTTGACATTGAGACTGAATTAGGACAACTGGTCAGGAGAAGGGCATGCTTCCATTCTACTAGAGAAGGTTAACTCATGCAAATAATAGCCATGACTCGTGTAATGAGGTTTGTCTCACAGATTGTGTGAGAAGTAATGGTACTGGATATTGAAATGGAAGTAATTGATTCCATGCTTAATGGTTACGTCTTATGAGGTTGGTGGACTGTGCTGTCGAGCAAATCTTGTCTTATTTGTCCCCTTCTCTCTGTTGGGGCGGGCTAACATTCTACTGTAGATGTTCATTTGCCCTTCTTAGTAAATGTTGCGTCACCGTTTTCATACAAATGATAACTATTCGCGAGTAAGGTGTTCTATGTTTAATGACAGAGGTAAATCACATTCTAGCTTTTTCCTTGCCCTTTCACGGAAATATTCACAGTTGTTTAGGTTGGATCAGATGTATGCCTACTTCTCACGATGATATGACGTGCATAGGTTTAATGTTTAAAAAGTATTGTTTATTTAACTGATATTCTTTCAAACTCATAATGAATGATATATTGATACTTTATTTATACTGGCTTTTGCAGGATCACCGTCAATTTGCACAGCGTTACTATGAATTCCTTGACCACTTTCTGGTTCCTAATGGGCCAATATTTTTGATAATAGGTGGTGAATCTGCATGCAATGGCATAACAAATGACTATATCAGCGTATGTTGCAGTCAGTTTACTGATCAATGATGTCCTCTGAAAACCTTAACTGGTTACCAGCCAAATAGATTTTAGTCATTTTACTTTGTTTTTATTTACTTGACAGCTGTAATTCTATAGTTAGCTGGGATTAATTAGCTCTTACTTCTGCCAACTTGTTTTTGTCGATTGTGTTGTCAAGCTACTCCTTCAACACATGTGATGCAGCACCAACATTATTCTTGCTTAGTGCCTCGCCTTTTCTAGGAACAGTTTCACGTTTTTGGAGACTGGACTGTTTCTTAAGTAGCTGAGTGCACTTAGTGAGTTTGTGGGAAACTAGAATCATGCCAGTACAGATAGTGCATGTCGTTGTTGGTAAGTTGTTAACCAACAAGTGGCAAATTGATAGTCATGTCCCGGCCTTATTGCCTTGTGCCTTGCGCTGCAAGATGCTTTGTCTAGTTTTATCAACTTGTATGCAAAAAGCCTGCAAAGTTGGCTTCATTGCGCGGCACTTTGATTTTTGTGCCGGAGGCATTTGTACTTAGGTAGCAGTTGATGACTATTTATTTCTAAGTTCCTATGAGTATTTTAGGTAAATATTACTCAATCACATGAATAATATGGTTGATTACAATGGGAAAGACACTAATGTTTTTCATATGCCACATCTAATAAATCGTGCAAGTAAAGAGATCTATTAAATACTTAATCTCAACAGAAGAATAGTTTTTGAACATTGTAATGTCAAACAGGTTTTGGCGAAGAAGTTTGGTGCAGCAGTGATTTCTCTCGAGCACCGTTACTACGGGAAGAGTTCCTTCTTTAAGTCCTTGGAAACCAAAAATCTTAAATATTTATCATCCAAGCAGGCTCTTTTTGATTTGGCTGTCTTCCGCCAATATTACCAGGCAAGGTTCTAGATTTTTACTTTTTGTTTCAGAACTCGAGCACACCTTCGTCCAAATAAGACTTTTTTTTGGTAATATGCTATCTTTGGTAAAATGAGGTTACCTCGTTTCCTCCCATTTTCTCCAAATGGCAAGAAGAATGTGGAGTCACTTCATAACACATTGTTCTGTTGCATCTCATTAAAGGAAGTGATTACATAGTCCTTAACCTTTGAAGTTCTGGAACTAGTTGGAATGAGGTAAGTTGATACCTATATGCACAAGATTGAGGATTAGTGTTGGTAAAAGTTTGCAGTCTATTAGATGTGGAGCATGAACCAAGCTTGTTCGTGAACTCGAATTTAACATGTTAAAATGAAAAAAAATTGAGAATTGAGATGCATCTTGAGCTTGTGTTTGGCGCTCAAGATCACTCAAATTAACAATCCGAGCTTGAACAGCCTAATACCTGACTCATGCGTACCTCAGTGTCTTTGCCAATATGCCATGAATTTTTTCCTTCATTCTTTTTTTTTTCACTTCCCCCCTATGTAGTTAGTTTTTTTCATGGTGTGAATAGTTCAGATTATTTGTCCTTGTCAAAATAAGGAAATTTTCCCAGGTGAGTGCAAGCATTTGTTGGAAGAGGAGGGTGGGGTTCTTAGAGCAACCCAAAGAATTGCAGATTTGATATCCATGTCATGTTGTGTTTAACACTAACGAGTCAAATAGTGATCGGCCAACTTACATGCCTTCCTAAGTAAAGCGGGCTCGGTGGCTCTCGGTAATGGCAGGAATGGACCCACTGCTCGAGACCCGGTATGCAGCTTGCTGGCTGCACTATGCCTTCTTATCCTTGATTGGCCTAGGAGTTGTTCCAGAGATCCTAAGAAAAAGTTATTATACACCCCATCCCTGGAAAATAATGGTTGCGCAAAGAAAGGAATCAGTGAAATGGTGGTTTTTACTGTTCACACGAAGCAAAGATCATTCGCTTGGCGAATGAAGTGGACCTCTTATTGGCTTTGGCCAACCACTCTTTCTCGTTGGTGGAGCTTTCTATAAAAAGAAGTGATGTGAGAATGTATTTGCGGGCTCGTAGCATAAAATACACCAGTATAGCAGGCAAGTTGTAGGAGGAGGTATGCATCTCTGTACTGGATGTGATCTTCTAAGATATGCCTTAGGTATTGCCTCCTTAGAACAGACACTCAAATTTGTTCTAACTTCAGGTGAGCGACACCTTTATGGCACTGGTCAGTGTTCCACATCTGAGTAAACCTCCATCAGAGTGCAGATATCTCTGAATTCTTTTTTAGAAACTTAAGGATGAAGGTCGACGAAGATCCCTCCAACTTTTTTTCGTCCCTCCAACTTTTTGGTATAATAGGAAGCATAGTGAATTGGTTATATCCAAATGATCAATGGACTTTTTTTCAGTTTTTGGCATGTGTTTGTACTTTTGACCGACCTTGTCTCTTTTTTTTTCCTGTTCAACCTTCAATTAGCTGCCAGTTTGAAGCTATTTATCTAATGCAGTTGCTTCTCAGCAAATGACCACTGTGCGCTTGAGGATCTTTGGCACTGCAGCTTACTGATCTCATTTTCAAGATTTTAGAATGTCCAACTGTCTGCATGTCATTGTGTGTTTGTGATTAAGACAATATGCATGTATCATATCACCAGGGTCGGTCCATACATTTTGGTTGCCCTAGTGTCAAAATCCAAAATTTTCCCTTGCTAATAGAAAAAAAATTAACTGGCATGAAGATACATAATGAATAACTGGCAAAGTTTTTTTCCCCTCTTTATTATTATCATTATTTGTCTATTTTTTTGGCCCAGGGATGGGGGTTCTCTAACTGAATTCAGGTACATATTTTTGTTATTAACTGATAACTAATTTGTTTAATGGAGGTTTACAATTTATAATCAAATATTCGTAATGGGTCAATTCCAATATTTTCACTTCGGAGTATAAATTTTGCCTACGGTGCTTATTATCCTAAATCTTCTTCAGCTAATTATAGATTATATTGCACTGCATTGCAGGACTCATTAAATGCAAAGCTCAATAGATCCAATGTTGAAAATCCCTGGTTCGTTTTTGGTGTTTCGTACCCAGGAGCTCTTAGTGCATGGTTCCGCTTGAAATTCCCTCACTTGACATGCGGAAGTCTTGCGAGTTCAGCAGTTGTTCTTGCTGTTTACAACTTCACTGAATTTGATCATCAGGTAGGTAGTATGTTTTGCTATTCATCATTTATGGTTGGACGAAGAACTAATAGTTGCTCTGAATTTGTTTTTTGAACATCCTCATTCTTACACTTTATTATGCACCAGTGTATGGCTTATTACAATTGGTTGAAAACTGAAATGTATTATTATTGAATTATCTTTGTACAATGAGAATACATCTTTATATAGAGTTGGAGAGAACTCTCTTATGGAAACACTATACAAAAGGAAACGCTATACAAAAGGAAACGGTTTGACTAACATAATGCCTACATAATTAGAGGGATATGCAATCCCTAAAATAGGAAATAGAATATACAATATAATATTCTCACATCCCCCTCAAACTCACGATGATTGCATAGAAATCATTGAGAGTTTGTCCAATAAGATCTGGAAACGGACAGCAGTGTGAGTCTTGGTGAAGAAGTCAGCGAGCTGAAGATCTGAGGGAACAAATGGTAGAGAAAGAGTGCCAGTTTGAAGATGATGCCGAGTGAGGTGACAGTCGATCTCAATATGCTTAGTACGCTCATGAAAAACAGTATTGTGAGCAATCTGAATGGCACTTTTGTTGTCACAATAAAGAGGCGTAGGAGAAGACTGAGGAGAATCCAAGTCAGAAAGAAGCCAACGAAGCCAGATAATCTCTGTGGTGACATGAGCCATATCACGATATTCAGCCTCAGCAGTAGAACGAGCAATAACAGATTGTTTCTTGCTACTCCAAGAAATGAGAGAGTTCCCAAGAAATACACACATGCCTGAAGTAGACTTCCGATCCATAATATCTCCAGCCCAGTCAGCATCAGCATAAGCATGAAGTTCTAATGAATAAGTAGAGGATAAGAGAAGACCATGAAACATCGTGCCTCGAACATATCGCAGGATACGTAGTAAAGCTGCCCAATGAGTAGTCCGAGGAGCAGAGATAAACTTGCTTACAATGTGTACAACATAAGCCAGATCTGGGCAAGTCACAGTTAGATAAACTAAACAACCAACAAGCTCCCGATATAGAGTTGGATCATCCAATGGTTCCCCATCAGTTGGAGCAAACTGAGCATGAAGTTCAATCGGTGTAGCAGATGTTTTGGAGTCAGTAAGACGAGCTCGATGAAGAATATCATTTGCATACTTAGCTTGAGACAAGAAATAACCTTTTGGAGAGTAAGCAACTTCAATACCAAGAAAATAACGCAAATGCCCCAAATCTGTCATCTCAGAATGTATCAAACAAGTGTTGTTTGACATGAGCTATAGCAGCAGAATCAGATCCAGTAATTATCATATCATACACATAAAGAAGCAAAATAACAAGTCCATTGGCAGTGCGGAGAAGAAATAATGCTGAATCGTGAGCACTGGGAGAGAAACCAAGTTGAGTGACCACACCTTGGAAGCGATCATACCAAGCCCGAAGGGCCTGTTTAAGGCCATACAAAGCTCGCCGAAGGTGACAAACATATCCAGGAGAATGAGATAAACCAGGAGGAGAGCGCATATAAACTTCCTCTGTAAGCAAGCCGTTAAGAAATGCATTTTTAACATCCATCTGATATAAAGGCCAATTACGAGCAGCAGCAACAACAATTAAAGTTCGTACAGAAGTCATTTTGGCAACTGGTGCAAAGGTTTCTTCATAGTCAATGCCATACTCCTGAGAAAACCCTTCTGCTACAAGACGAGCCTTATAGCGTTCTAATGTGCCATCATAATGAGTTTTAACTTTGAAAACCCATTTACAGCCAACAATATTTTTACCAATAGGACACGGAACCATCTCCCATGTGGAAGTCTTGGTAAGAGCAGAAAGTTCTCCATAGCAATGACCCACTTAGGATCCTGACAAGCCTCCTTATAAGACCGAGGCTCAGAATAAGAATGTATAGAAGATAGAGCAGTGCAATGAGAGGTTGAAAAACATGTGTTAGAAAAACCCAGCCTTTGAACAGGACGCCTATCACGAAGTGGATAGCGCCGAGGAGCAGGATCAGAGTCTATAGAGACAGTAGGGGCAGGGGTAGGATCTAGTGGTGCTGATGATTAACGACGTGAATAGACCAGAAGGGGAGGAGCTGGTGGTGCAGGAGAGGATGTATCTGAGGTAGACATATGATCAGTAGGAACAGTGGCTACGTACTCATCACAAGTGAGTTCATCTGGAAAAGGATCAATGGATAGTAATTCCTGTTTGGAGACAGAGGGAGCGGCAGAGGGAAGCTGATAGTAGGGAAGACGCTCAAGGAAGACAACGTGTTGAGAGACATAGAGACGCTGAGACACAGGATCATAACAACGATAGCTTTTTTGGGTGATGCTATAGCCCCAAAAGACACAGAGAGTAGATCGAGA
>NMUG010009418.1:0-11287 GCA_002855965.1 Monotropa hypopitys
CCATAGCCGCGTAGAGGGAGCAGAGGGGAGCAATGTTTGTGAAGGGGTTTTGCTCCAAAACTCCATTGATTGAGTGTGAGAGAAGAGAGAAGGGAGAGGAGAGAGAGAGGGAGGACCTGCCAAGAGAGAGTGAGAGGGATGTGCGACTGTGTTGGTGAGAGTTTCAAGGAGTTAGATACGTTTAGGGTTGTAAGATTTGATATATAACTCACCCCAAAAATCGATTCCAAAACTGCCCTTAATGAGGTGTATATCGATATACATCACCATGTATATTGATATACAATCTATTCTGATGGACCTCACGAGCAATGCATTTCGATATGCACCTCCTTGCATATCGAAATGCAACAAGGAAAGGGGCTTCCAGGACCTATATATCGATATATAGAAGAGGGGAAGAACTTTTATTTCGATATATAAACACTGCTGTGTTAACCTCAAGGATGATCGGGAGTATTTTGGCCATAGCTTCTTCATCCAAACTCCGATTGAGACGATTCAAATTGCGTTGGATTCATAATTAGATTCTCTTCCATTTGGACAATATTTCTACATCGGAATGGGCCAACAACTTGGTTACACCCTCGCTCGAATACTTCGCTACAACCCGAACTTCAATAAACATATCCAAATATATTTTCGAACATCCCCACACCTCACATGACCCAAATGAACATATTAGGGAGATCTGAATATCGACGAATCCGAGATTCACTTAATGGAGTACCCGAGGAAGACTCACTGACTCAATATTGCAAAGTAGCATATCGAAATGCTCTACCTCATATCGAAATGAGGAAGAAGGGAAGAGAGACAGAGGTTGCTGTATTTCGATATACCCTCTAAGTATATCGAAATACCTAAGAAGGAAAAGTGCTGATGCATTTCTATATACCACATGAGTATATTGAAATGCCCAAGACCAAAATTCGAGCAGAATGTTTTTCAACCAAATGCATTTCGATATACATGGAACATATATATCGAGATGCTCTTCAAAGGGAAGGGAGCAGTAGGCTTCAACATATCGAAATAAGATGGAGAGGGGGATGGCCCCTATATCGAAATGCAACAATGTCTATGCTCAAGGAGCATAGATATATCGAAATGAACACGGGGAATGGGGATGACACATATCGAAATATAGAGGGATTTTGGGGAAGATCCACAATATAAAATGTGATTGCCGAACACTCGTGGCAATCACCCGAACATCCATACACATCGCAAACTCCTATATAGAACACACTAAACTTTTCATGATTATAAAAATCATCTCGGGAAGGCTCGGGAACATAAATGAATAAATTTGGGAATTGATCTTGAATGACCAATAGGAATATCAATTCAAGGGAATTGATATTGATTGGTTCCAAGCGAGACTTGAAAGGAGATTTAAATAATTAAATATTCTCAAGAATAAATTTTAAGTAACGGGAAATTATATTTAAATTTATGGACCGTTACACTTGTGCTCAGCAGAAGGGGTTGTCCGTTCTTGAGACCTAGAGATCTCTGAGCTTGGCGGAGCATCCAACTGCTCGGGCAATTAGCCCAAGACCTTTATGAGTATAACCTGATCCATTTCGACTAATTTAATGCCTGAAACAAATGTTTCCCGCACTGCCAATGCTCCATAAGAATGTTGACTATTTGGCAACTGCTAGTCTGCTAAGTACCCCGGGTCCAATGCTGCTTGGCATGGATGTACCCGTGCTCGGCACACACTATGAGCAGCCAGTGAGCTCTTCGGCCATTATGTTGAGCAGTGACCTAAAAAGAGCTCGGCGAGTTCATCCAGGAGTTGTCCAGCCAAGACTTGGTTCGGCAGCTCAGCAGAGACCCTAGTGGTCCGACAAGACTAAATAATAATCTTTTATGGTATTTATTGCAGATTTGAGGCTGTAAGAAGGAAATTCAGACAAGAATCCATACTAGAAAGGTGAATCTCTACATGCCTTACTTACTCGTACTTTTTGTACTTGCTCACTCTATTTTGGAAAAGATATTGTTATGGCTACTGAGCCTAAATACTATTATGTTGAGAATATTAAAAATAAAAGAGAAGAGCATATAAAACTCACTTTATGCATGAGCAAACAAAATGGTAAATGTTTTCTATGACTTGTTGGCACAGACATGATATGACCATGAGATACGGTCATAAGCGATTGTGCCCGGTTCTGAGGGATGGATCAGATACCATGCAGGTAGGGATTGGCTATGAGGGTGGGACCATTGTGAGGTGGTCATTGGGTGATATCACCCCTCTATCTATTTATGTGTGGTAGCTCCGCTATGTTCTGGTACCATGGAGGTTGTGATTGATTGGCTTTGATAGACTGTTGAACAGTCCGATATCACTTGTTGAAGGCCTAGATGTAATCAATATACACTTGTTGCAGGATCATGCAAGAAAGATGCCAAATGACCGATGTGGCCTGGAGGTCCAATGACTATACACTTTGAGGCTATTAAACCACTGCTATTAAAATTTCTAAATAGCTTTTTTGCAGGGAGATTGGTTATCCATAAAACTAGTAAATCTAGCATGTATTGTATTCACTCTAGCTTTATAGCTTATGCGTTTTTCTAAAACCCTTTTTAGGATTTGAGGAGAAGCTTTATGAGCTTGGTTTAGCATGAGAATTTATGATGTACATTGTATCATCCTCGTTGTGGCTCAGTTTGTTGTAACTCCAGTTGTAATAAGAATGTGGGTATTAGTAGTGCACTTTCTGGGTATTTTCACACTTTCTATTATTATCAAATCTAAATTTGTTTGATGAATCCCTTAACTCATTAAATAGGGCCTTTCGCGAGCTTTCTCATTGGCCAGTCATAGCCAATGTGTGATTGAGTCGTGACAACTAGTCCCCCATATCGCGGGAGATTGGTCCTCAGCGGACAATAAGGTACCCAAAGAGGGCGGGTATCAGTCCCCTATACCACGGGAGACCGGTCCCTCCTGTGTTTTTTGGCAAATTTTGGGGTTGACTTCAGGAAGTTCGGGGGTTCGGTCATGGAGTCTTCGGGGGTATTTGCCTAAGGTTTTGAAGTGTCTAAAGAACCTTAGTGAGAAAAGTTAATCGTGATCAACCCACATCTTTTAGTTTATAATTAAAATTTTAATGTATATGGTTCTAACTTAGATAAGTTGGAATAGGAGAGGAGCCCGCTTCTTTGGCATGTCTCCTTATCAATTCGATTTAAATATGTATAATCCCATGGAGTAGTGAGTGTGTGTGTGTGTGGGTGTGAGAATCATGTTGAAAGTAAATGTCAAGATGTTCAAAAGTGTTAGGGATTTAGTCTAATCTCTTGAATGCGTATGTGTAATCATAGGGTTGGTTGTGGAAGGTGTGTGTCATGTCGTTCAATTCATCTTTTTATACTTGTATATCATTATTGACTATTTGAGATTGGTTCTTAGGAAATGGAAATGGTGAATCGAGGAATACCAGAAAACAATAAATGGTGGCATCCTCTTAAGATGCAAAGGTGAGTGTATGAGGTGCATTATTTGAATAGTACATTGTTTTTTCAATTTGTTAAAGGTGGCCTACATGAATATATATAAAAGTGGCCTTCAGGCATTCGACAAAATTACCATACGGTGAGGGGGATGTCCCTATTCAAATCAAAGGTGGGCTTTGGCTAAATCAAATCGAAGACGGGCTCCGGCCAAAACAAATCAAAGGTGGGCTATGGCCAAAACTATTTCCAAAGGTGTTTTAAAGATGGGATTCGGACTAAAGATTTTAAAGGTGTTTTAAAGAGGGGCTTTGGCCTAGAGTTTTAAAGTTTTGTGCTTCGGCCAGATTGTTTTAAGAAAAAGGGCTACGACCCAAGTTTTTTAGAAAGAAACCTTTTCCCTTTTGATCGCTGTCATGCGCAAGATAAAAATAATATTTATATCCGAGAATTACACTACTATGTAGTAGAAGTAAGTCAGGGGTCGGTCATAGGGAAGGTGAAATGATATCTATAGTTAGACTAAGTTCCTAAGTTAGTTTTGAAAGACAGAAGTTGATTTTGGGATTTTTAGATTGAAACTAAGTACTGAATTAAATTGGAAATTAAATATGGAAAGAAGGCGACTAGGGTGAATTGTCTTCCTTTGGTCCACTCACTCGTGGTTCACATTAAGCACAAGGATTGATTAGAATACACAATATCCAATAGATTCGAATCTCATTGAATATTGTCGGAAGATCTTCCAAATCGACCGGATAGCATAGACTATCGCCGCTTGGCACGATCCGTCTTACAAGCACGGTCCATCTCGATCGGCACAGATCGTCTAATACCACGGATCGTCTTACGGTGCATAATCTATCTTATCCTAATGAATAGAATCAAGTATGCATCATTACATGAATAATGATTGAACACCAGCCATTTAATCGAATGCAATAAAAAGAATTAATCCAACGCTTAACAATCACCAACATCTTATTCATGTAATCAATTCTACATACAAATCAAATAAATAACCACAAGTAAAGGAGCGGAAAGTTCATAAAATTACCCTAGATGCGAGGATTTAGCCGACCGTCGAAGTGGCGGCCATATAAGAAGTAAAGAAAAAGAAAGAAAAATTAAGAAAAACCAGAGAGGAGACTTCCAGCAGCAGCCACCAACTAATCCGAGCCAAAAGTCCTTTACAATGAACCTAAGCCTTACTCTTATACCCCCTAGGGTCCAAAATACACTAAACATCCTTAATGAGGTGTTTAAGGTTAATACAAAATGATTAAGTATAATCAAACCTGTTTTTGGCCCACCCAAAACCCATCAGGATCCGCGTTCCGCATGAATGGGAACTGGTTCTGGACTGGATGGATACCGGTTCCAGAAACCTCTACCACTTTTATCATGTTTCCTTCTGTCTCGAGAAACTGCTCCAGATACTGCAGGATGAACCTGGATAAAGGTATCTAGAGCCCAACACAGGTACTAGTTTTGCTGTAAGCTAGATATTGGTTTCTAGGGACTGATTAGGGTACCGGTTTCATGTGAGCTGGATACCAGTTTCTGGCCCTTAGTTGCAGTTGCTAGGACTGCAATGGGAACCGGTTCCGAATGTAATAGAAATCGGTTCCGGGTGTTGCTGCTTTGTTTCCTTCAACTCCTTTTTTATCTTTGCCATCTCATTGACATTTTGGCCTTCTTTAATATTGTTTCGCACTTTAACATCCATGTGGCCTTGCATTTACTTCGCTTCTTTGTCCTCGGATGCTTGCTTTTCTTCTTTGTTAGGCCATTTCTCGCTTAATCTCTTAAGAATCAAATAACTCTGCAACTCCAATAAAACATATTAAATACAAAGCTTGGGACTACCAAAATGCATGTCTAAGGACTAGAAATAGGCACGTTTCTATACCTATCACATCCCCCAACTTACACTTTGCTAGTCCCAAGCAAAGAAATAAATAAAAACAGTAAATGACAATAAGAAATAAATTGAAAGACAATGAGGATAGTTCCTTTGAACCCCCGGGCGGCTCCGGTAGGACGAGTATGGTCTCGTGAGGGTTTTCAGTAGCGTTCATCTACAAAACACACTTAACTATAAAATAAATAAGCATTCATTGCT
Organism: Monotropa hypopitys; assembly: GCA_002855965.1. Taxonomy (NCBI): domain Eukaryota; kingdom Viridiplantae; phylum Streptophyta; class Magnoliopsida; order Ericales; family Ericaceae; genus Monotropa; species Monotropa hypopitys. The sequence goes on from NMUG010009418.1 coordinate 5,603, forward strand.
TCCAAATAATTCAAGAGGTCTATCAAAGATGTAAGCAAGTGCAATATCAACTTAAAGTAAGGTGTTTCAATTTTTGTCCAACCTAAATAAGAGAACTCTTCATTTTGGTGCATTTTAATCTTTATTTGCCATTAAATCAAAGTCTCAATCGGTACTCGGCTAGAGTGAAACCACAAAACATGTATCAAGTGTAATTTAAGGATTTCATCTAGACTAGGATTTAATGCACACACTCAAGCCCATACATGAGAGTCATGACATCCAAATGTTCTTCCACTCCCTCCCGTCCTTATTCATTTTTTTAAGAGAGTATCAATTTTTTTTCAATAGCCGTGTAGGAAATTGGACTATTAAGCTTTATAATTGGCCCATGTAACGAGTTTTCAATCAATGATTTCCAAACCAAAAGGCCTTAGGACATTATGTGTATAGGACATCCCTACGGACTTACTTGCTCGAGCCAAAAAGGCTACAAACCAAAACAACCATTTTCTAAATCTTCCCATGGTCGTGCAATGTATTGATCCCTTAAGCTTTCTAGTCAACCCGTGTAGTGAGCTTTCAATCAGTGACACCCAAACCGAATGGCCTTAGGGAACTAGGTGTAAAGGACACCCCTACGGATCTACTTGCTCAAGTCGAAAAGTCTACGAATCAAAACTAGCCAAGGATGTCAAATCCTTTCATCCTCGCACCATTTTACGCGAACTCTCAGTGCTTGCTAAGGCTAGAGGCCTGGTTACTCAATGCGATTCAGGGGAACAAGCAATTTAGACTCTCGTTTATTTTTTCTTGACTAGGAAGGACTATCAGAACAACGGACGCGTGATTCCCACAAAGGTAGTTAAACTGTGCACACCAAATCCCTATCCTGAATAATCCCAAGTGTACATGTGCAAGATACATGTAGAAGCACTCTATCTAAGTACTGATATTCGACTAAGACCAATGAAGTGTTCGTTGTGTGCATTTTTTATTTGTGCCCAAGTTCTCAAGTTTAACCAATACAAAAAATGACATCAAGCTATACCCGAGTGACACTCAACAACATCTATCAAGTACCAAAAGTCATGTCGGGTTGCAATATAGCTAAACAAAAAAAATTAAAATTTTTCACGTGACTGAAAACATGCAGTGAATACCCTCATCCCCCAACTTAAAATGGATGATGTCCTCATTGCCCACAAAAAAGAATAGAATGGACAGGCATGTAAAAAAGGAAATAGAGAGATATCACCCGAGGGATTTGCAAAAGATCGGCATGAATAGCATCTCCCAACTTGGGCAAAATGGTCTTGCCAATTGGTCCAACAAAGAATACAAAAAACACGATATGCAATAAAAAAATCTAACTAACCCATTGTTCCGTCACGTGGAACATATGAGTCATATTTTTCTCCCCGTTTTGCTCACTTAGTGATAGTTTAGAGAAGGAATCTCCTGATATTCCTGGGTAGGTTGGTACACAATTGGTTAGTCTCTCAGGCTCTCTTTGTGGCATATCCATTATTGAGAGACTTCCAATCACCTTTCCCTTCCATCTGTACTTTACCGAGGTAATCTTAGATAAAACATAAATGAGGTTAACTATGCGGTTAATTATATTTATATATAAAGAGACAAGGATATAATGTGGAAAACCTATGTGTGCTAAAAATGGGTAAGCAAGGCATGATGGAAGCTGGTAAATAATAAGTACAGTGTTACTTCACGTCCTTGCTAAAATATCTATTGTTTTACTTCAACTTTTGTTTTTACCATATGATTACTTTGTTCGCCATATGTTTAAACATTCATATCTAATAAATTCCTTGATTTCCTTATTGTGTTTTGTTTTGTTTTTATTTTGCTAGAGATCTAGATTGAGGAGGCAATTGGATTCGGGTCCACTACAGCCAACTTGGAGTCTTAGCTTGTTCAGTTGGAGCTGGAGTTATGGTTTTGGATAGGTAATTATGTCAGTTTAGCGTTAATAGTCTTTTGGGTTTATTAGATCATTGTATCTTGTTATTGGGCTTGTGGGTCTTGTGGATCTTTTCCTTTATGTTGTAATCTGGTCTTATGATGTTATTTAGAGTTAGTCTCCCACTGTGTTATGTGAGTTGTTGGCTGAATTCTATTACTCGTCTTTTGAGATTAATTTCATTTGGGAACCTTTTAATTGTAATTGAGATGTATGTTTTTTGACTTTAGTATTGAGAGATTTTTATGTTGGATTTATTGTGGTAAATTTGAGTTTTAGATTATGCCCATTTTCAATGGTTTGAGGATTTTTTATGTTGTTTAGTCACATTTCTTTGTTCAATATCCATTTAATTTAAAGTTTATTAGGACGGGGCATGACAATTAAGAACTGAGTTGGATTTACTAGAGGAAAAGAGAGAGACGACTGCACTAAGGGTAGCAACTTATCAGCAGAGAATGGCCAAATATCACGATTCCACAATCAAGTGAAAAGTGTTCAGACTAGGATACCTTGTGCTCAAGAAAGTTGATCCTACTTGCAAAAGGGTTGGAAAGCTCGACTCTAACTAGGAGGGGTCCCTATCAAGTGCCCAAACACTCTAAAGCGGGGGGTATCAGCTAGCTGCCTTAAGAGTAAATGAGGTAACAAGTTCATAGAATGCTTAGCACCTCAAATTGTATTGCAAATGACCACTATTTGTTTTGCTTAAATGTTTAATTTTCTTGTTCTTTACAAATTGTTCTAATATGCAATAAAATCCCAAGTGGCCTTGATCGATGAACTTTGGTGTTACTTCTTAATACGCATAAATCCCAAGTACCAAAGGCCAACAATCAAAATGTAATGAGTCTGAGAAAGAGGCCTAAAAGCCCACTTGTCCTAGGCTTAATGAGCACGGGAACAATAGTCCTAAGGGATAAGAATAATTTTATGACATCTCCTTGGAGAAGACACGTCTTCTCGGAACGACAGTTCTAATGTGCACAAACGATGCAATGACAAGCCCCGAGAAAAAGGCCTACAAATCCACTCGGACCAGGCTCAATGACCACGAGAACGACAGTTCTAAGGGACAACAATGATGCTACGATATCTCCCTGGAGTAGACATGTCTACTCAGAACGACAATCCTAAAGGGAAAAAACAGCACAATGGCGAACTCGAGAAAAAGGTCTACAAGCCCACTTCGACTAGACTCGACGAGCACTGGAACGATAGTCCTATGTTACAAAATTATGTTACGACATCTCCTTGTAGAAGATATACCAACTCGGAATGATATCACTATACAAGTGCACATACACATCGTGAGCATACAAAACAATCCCTAATATGTATATCGAAACGTAACACAACAAGTGAAGCGCCACTACATACCCCTTCATTGAGGGAGTAGTCAAATCAAGCGACAAGCTGAAAGAAAGCTAAAAGAAAGCAACCACGCGATGAGTTAAAAGAAAGCAATCATACTGCATGAATAAAAAGTGCAAAGGCAAACAAACACTTTAAACATCCAAGTTTAACATGTATATATTACAAACCACTAAATCAATAATCAAAATTCCAAAACAGAAGGACGTTAGTCAATAGCTTTGTCCCTAAAGTAGCTAGTTCAATATGAGTTTTAACTACCTTAGCGGTATCATTCTTATCTCCAAAGAATTCAGAATGACCCTTAGATGGAGCAAGCTCAACCGTAACATCAGCTGGGGTGACCATGTCTGCAACAGATGTTTTGGAAAGATCCTCATCAATGGGGTCCAGGTCAAGAGGAACCTCAACTATCCCATCCTCAGAAGTTGAGACTGGGCCATCCTATCGAGCATAGGTGAGATTAGGCGGGTTGAGCATGAATAAGGAGAGCAACACCAAAATAGTGAGCCGAGCATGAGTCTTGAAGGCCTCAAAACCCAGGGAGGCATAATGGTTAGCCCTCTCTTTATACTCTGCGTATTTCACCATTACGGTGGCAATGCTGAATTTAAGATTCTTGAACTCTTGGACGAACTCCTCAGATGTACGATACTCTTTAATGATCTGATCCCGGGAAAGTTTGCTAAGCTTAGCTCTTTGCTGCTCTAGCATGGCGATCCTGTCCTCTTTCATTTTTAATTGAACTTCAGCTATTTTTGTGAGACCCGTGTCGTAATTTAATTTAATTAATAATTAATAATCGGGAATTTAGATAATTAAAAATATTATCTAAGGAGTTTAAATCATTAATAATTATTATTGGGAAGCTTGGAGGTGATTAGAATAGTTATAAGAGTCAAAAATATCAAAATTCAAATTTTTTTGTGAAAAGTGCTCCAGATATCGGTATTTTGACACCCAAGATACCGATATCTTGGTCGTTGGAAAATTGCTGCAGATGCAGCCATGGCGATGGAACCGAAGGGCCTTTGATTTGGATCCGTGTATAATCAATATAGTGACCTTCCCCACGTTTTGACTGAGATATACCCAAGATATTGAGTTGGAATTCGTCCTATGTACTGTCAATATTAATCTGGGCTATATATACCCATACATATCAAACCCATCCGAGAGTTTTCCAAAACCCATTCTCAAAATCAATTCGTGTTCATAAGTGTATGTGAGAGCAAATTGAGGGCAAAGTTAGGAAGATCTGGTGGTAGAGAAGCTCGTGATAGAAAGGATTTGAGTTCAGAGTGGGTGTGGAGGAGGAATCAGAAGAGGGAGATTCATTTTCGTCAAATCTGGCCGAATTTAATTCGCCCAAATCAGGTATCGATCTCAAAATCTAATAATACTAAGTTGTAGAGGATCACATATAGTCTCTGTAGTTAAATTTTTGTAGAGTTTGGCTGAAAATTGATAGAGTAATCGAAGAAGCAAGTTTTGGACCAAAAACCCTAGTTTTTTAGTTTCTGTCGAATTTGGGGAAGACGACAGAAACCGGTATCTAGGCATTCCCAGATACCGGTATCCCAGTGAGCCAGGCCAGCAGTCCCTTGTAACCGATATCTTAGGGATATCTTGAGATACCGGTCCAGATACCGATATCTTCTGCGGTATCTTGAGCCTTTTGAAGAAACCGATATCTTGCAGTCTGAGAAACCGGTTTCATCCGAGTCTTAGATACCGATATCTTGGTATCTAAGATACCGATATCTTGAGCAGTCAGTGATTAGAAACCCCTTGTGACCAGAAACCGATATCTGCAGTGTTTGACTGAGATACCGATATCTTGGAGAATCCAAGGTACCGATATCTCAAGTTCGGAGAAAAACATAATGTTTAGAAAATGATGTTTTGAGAGGCAGAATTTGTAGAAAATGAACATATTAAATATTTCAGAATCTTATATGAGCGTTTTGGCGTATTATAGGTATCGGAGGGCCGTCGTGTTCGTGTTCGGTTCAGTAAAAAGGGAAAGGAAAGCAAATCGCTTAGGAGTTCGTCTATCTATGAGTACTTCTATGACTCGTATAAAGTTTAGATAAGTCATATATATTTTTATATAGTACGTATACGTGGTAGAGTCGGGTTTTTAGAAATGCTTTTATTAGAACAAAATCCTTTGGATCACAAAAAAATGTGTTTTTGAGTAAACTTCGGTGTTTGGAGAAAAATACAAGTAAAGTGATTTTTGGTGTGTGTGTTTAAAATAATGAGTTTTGAGAAATATGATGTAAAACATAGTGTGGTGTGTATTTAAGTAAAAATGGTGATTTTATAAGGTGTGGAGTTAAAAT
>NMUG010009419.1:0-11288 GCA_002855965.1 Monotropa hypopitys
ATAAATCAAGAATGGACTTATGATGGGATTCTTGGATTCATTCCTATTACGAAGTAAATGAACGGAAAGAAAGTAAAGAAAGAAATATCTCCAATATCCAACAATATATGAATCCAACATTTAATGATGACGATGGTCGATATGGTTCACAATGAGAGTTCGAGTTAGATATCTTGACACAGTATTAGTTTGGGGTCCTTAGTCAATCCTTAGAGTTCTTGTACCTTAGTAGTAAGGTTGGTTGAGTTGGGAACAGATGTTGTTTCGGTTGGACTAGGGTGTTATACCCTTGGACTCACTTAAGGTTACAGTTTTGATTAGATGTACTTGTTAACGATATGCATGTGTCCCTATTGTCTTGTGATTAGTCTTACCCCACATGCACTTAGCTTCTTTACTGTTTCTGTGCATTTACTTGTGGACACGTAGGCACGCACCGCACGTGCATGCTTGGTAGTAGTTAGGGATTTTCTCACTGAGCTGTGTTTGCTCAGACCCTCTTTCTTTTCCTTTTTCTAGTCTGTGTTGCAGGACTAGACGAGCTTGGAGTTGAGTCAGCTGCTGGATTTTCAGGAGCTTAGCAGTTTGGTTTTGGTAGTTCTTTTCCTACCTGCTCTTTAGTTTCAGTTGTACTTTTCATACGTTGTACTTCAGTTACAGTACTTTCAGTTACAGTTCCTTTACGCAGTACTTGTAATTCCTTCTGTTCACTGTAGCCGTTGTAGTAGACTTGTACTTGCACTTCTCTTTCGCTCTCTTTACTTTATTCTTCTTCTACTTTGTACTGTACCGAAATGTAATGAGAACAGAATGGAATGTGTAGATACTACAAGTAATGTTTCCCCCTGCTTTTATTTAAATTGTTTTAAAAAAATGGTTTGAAAATCCGGGACGTGACATACATTCTTCCAAAGCTTGTGGAAGAAGCTATTGCATTCGTCTTCGGCATTCCAATGAGTTTTCTTAGATATAGAGTTGCATTTATTCATATGCGAATAGTGTGTGTGAATGTGGTTCATTTCTCAATTGACAAGAATTCTATTACTAATTGCGCATGTTAAAATAAGGGAAACTAGTGAGTAATATGGAATGCATAGAGTGAATCATATGCATAGAATAACTTAAGAAAAAGAATAATCAGAGTAGTGTAGTGAAAGAATGATGAACCCTTATGGTACTTCTTGTTGATTAGTAGCTTAAGAAGGGTCGTTAGACCATGTCATGATTATGGTATTCTTTGTGTGGATAGCATATAGTGTAGTGTTTCTATACATGTTATTACTCTCGTATGCATTATGATGTTGGCCATTTATTGCCAATGTGATTTATAAGTTGGGCGTTATCACCAATATGTTATAAAGCTGGATGTTATCGCTAATATGTTATAAAGCTGGATGTTATCGCTAATATGTTATAAAGCTGGGCGTTATCGCCAATATATTATAAAGCTGGGTGTTATCACCAATATGATATAAATTTGGATGTTATCGCCAATGTGATTTAGAAAGTTGGGCATTGTCATCAATGTGTTTTGAAAGTGGAGTAAACACCAATGTGTGTTGTAAGTCTATTAGTTGTGGCTTGATTATTATTGGCTATATGTGTGATGGGTGATAGTTACCCTTGTATGGTTATAAAACCGAATGTAATAAAAATGTGTAATCGATATGGGTTTGTCCCAAGTGATGAATTATACCAAAAACATAAATAAAGGAATATAACCCTGAGTTATGAAAAGTGGGAAATCCATATATATGAATAAGAATTATGGCACAAGTGTTTGGCCTTAAGTGGTTGTGTGAATCATTAGACATTTTATAGTGGAATTAGAGGGCACGTCACGCCTTATAGACCTTGCATATTTATATAAAAACATAGACGTTGAATACATTGAGATAGTATGGATAGTCCCTTAGAATTGACACACTCCTTGGGTCGTAGAGGTTGTAGAACCATCTAGATGATTTAATGGTAAGTGGCTAAGTATAAGAAGAATTCACCACATTATTGACCGTCATAACGGGTGTAGATGAGTGAGTTTAACTCTAGAAATGTGTAAGATGTTTAATGATATTAACTCTTGTGATGGCTAAAGTGAGATAATAGGGAAAGTTGTGCTTAAAGGGAGTTAGTATGGAATCCTTGGAATGTAATGAATCATGAAATCTATAAGTTTGTAACTTGGAGAAATAATACATTGCAAGATCACTTTCAAAGATTATGTTAGCTTTCTTGTGGTTAGTTTAGTTTTTACTTTATAACCATGAGCACTTTGTTAGTCATATGCTTAGACCTTCATATCTAATCAAATTCATAGATTTCCTTGCTATTTTCTATTTTCCTTTTTACTTTGCTTAGAAATCCAGATTGAGGAGCTTGAGGCTTTTGATCCACTACAGTTGGCTTGGAGTATTGTTAGCTTGTCTAGTTGGAGTTGCTGTTTGTCTTGGTAGGTGGTGGTACGGGCTGGCTGTTGCTTGGCCTTTTTCGTTAGTAGCACCTTTTTAGTCTTGTTGGACTTATTTGGTCCTTTGTAGTATTTTGTTGAGTTGTAATACTCTGGTTGTCAAGTATTTAGTCTTCTGCTATAATTGAGTTGATAAGGAATATTTTATTATAAAGATTACTTCTTTTGGGATATGATAAAACTCTTGGAGATTATTGAAGTTTTATTTTCGTTAGAAATTGGGAAAACATGTTTGAGGTCTTCTTTGTAACGTTACCCGTTCAATATTATTTTTATTTTAAATGATTTTTGGGATGGGTCATTACAACTTGGTATCAGAGCTTAGGTTGTGAGGTTCAGGAGTTAATGGTTGGAATTGATAGTTATTAAAGGTGATAGGTAGTAGTAGACCCTAGGAGGTTGTATTGTTTAGAGGTTATAGTGTTGAGTCGTTGGGGCAAAGTTGAATTGTTTGAGTATTATTCTATCAAGTTGTGATTGTTGAGTTGATTATGAGGTAGTTATACATGCTAGTTGTCTAGTGAGTCAAGAAATAGAACTTGGGCATCACTGATATTGTAACGGTTGAAAATTTAATAAAGGATTTCTTGGATTTTGATTCTATTTACTTGATTTTGGTTGATTTTTAATCCCAAAATACTCTAATTAAAATTTATTTCGTAAATCCTAGGAAGAAAATCCTTCGTTTGTATCTCTTGATTGCAATTGGAAAGGTTTGGGTTGATTCATACAAGTATTGGGAGGCTCGGAGGCCCCACACAAAATCCCTCTTTTCTGCCCAACATTTCGATATGCAACCCTTATTGTATATCGAAATTCTCAGCATTTCGATATGCCTCTCTTTGGTATTTCGATATAGGAAACCCACTGCTCACCTTTCCTTCATGCATATTTCAATATGCCCTTCCTTGCATTTCGATATGAGATGCATTTTGATATGTGGGCATTGTGTTCGTATTTTGATATAAATTCTTATACATATCGATATACTCCTTTAGGATCCAGCAGTAAGCTTTGCATTTCGATATGCATCCCATGCATATCAAAATGTCTCTTTATAAATTCTGAGCAGAACCTTTTGCATTTTGATATGCACCTGGTGCATATCGAGACGTCCCTTCTTTAAAATCGATCAGTGAGTTCTGTATTTTGATATACAACCCCATGTATATCGAAATGCAACATTCTTTGAGGTTGTCCAGGACTATCTGTATATCAATATTCACCCTAGTGTATATCGATATACAACTTCGGCAGACTAGTTTTGAGAAGGTCATTAAGGGCAATTTGGTCATTTTGCTTGTGTTTTGAGCACACTTATAAGAGAGAAACCCCTATTCTTCCTCAGAACACTCCTTGATTTCTCTCTGTCTCCCATCTGAACTCTCTCCTTCTCTCTCTCCTCCATTGTTGCTCTCCCTTCTCTCTAGGATTCAGAGAGATTGAGAAATCTTTGAAGATTTTTTCCTTCACCGACGTTGAAGAGGAGGTCGAGGGCTACCTAGTGGTGGGCTTCGTTTGTGTGCTCGTGAAGAACCCCTCACCTAGGGTTGTGTAAGTTTTTGTGTTCCATCTATTTCAAGGTAGAGTATGTTTATCCCTTGTATATCCTTTGGTGGTTTGCTTCCTTCTCCCTTCACATGCTAAGTAGGATGAGAATTGGTTTCGTAGTCACCTTGTGGGTTCAATTACTCCCAAATTGGTTGATGGTTTATGTCGCTATGGGTGTTAGTTGACCTTCCTTGTGATCAATTTTAAGATCCCCAAACAAATTTTGATAACCCCTAATTTGTATAAAACTCTAATGTTGGTTCTTGGTGAAATATTAAAATTAAAGGGTCTAGCATTGAAATTGATGATTGTAAAATGGTCCTATGACCTTGTTGACATTTTAATTTGAGGAATTTAATATCAATTTTGAAAAATTCATGCTTGGTCACTAAGAGTGATTAGGAGGTTTGGATGCCCTAATTCCGGGAATTAAATGAATGTTTTAATTGACCATTAACATAAAGGATAAGTTGAGTTGACTAAATTATCATACGGAAATTTCGTTCCCTGAGTGGATCACACTCACTACATTGTGCAATGGAGGTCGACTGGAGCCCTTCTTAAGGTAGGATAATTCTAAAGAACTTACGGTTCATGTCATCAGCAATCCCTTTATAGCGGATTAGGTCAGTCCTGTGCGGCGTGACATCCATCCAGTACAGGGACCAGTCATTCAGAACGGTGGGTGCTAGATCTCAATTGATATAGCCAGCCATGTGTCCAACGACTATCTGCATTATAGATTAGGTTAGCCCTGTATGGACAACATCCTAGTAGACAAATAGTCTGCCATTTAGGGGTGCGTGTGCTGGATCATGACAGATATAGCTGGCCACACGTTTTGCCCAGTTCCTCCACTATGTGGATCAGGTTGGCCCTGTGCAGCTAACATCCCTACGGTGTGAAGACTAGTTAACTAGTGCGATATGTGCCAAATCAGATGTGATACAGCTGGACATGTGCACAAGTAATGCCCACTCTACAGATTAGGTTGGCCCTGTGAAGCTAACATCTCCGAGTGCATCACCAAATAATACAGTGTGGGAAAGGTGACCGACAACGTGTACAGGTGTCGATCAGCCGGTGGATGGTAGATGGCACGTGTGTCAGGCAACCATCATCGAAAGAATATTTAGAGTTCCAAGAATAGTAAAAGGTGAGCCAACATTTCATTCTATCGGGGAATCTGGCCAGACACATGTCAGACTGCAACAAAATTAAGAAAAAAGATGAGAAGTCTCATGTAGCTCTTGATTACCAGCGAGAAGCTGGTAATCTGGAAGATCAGTATATAAGCAGGAGTTCTACCTCCTAGGAGAGGTCAGATTACTTCTTTGCACTTATATTTAATTTTTTTCGATAAAAGACTAACTTAGTTATCGCATAGTCTTCCGGCCACTAACGGCGGAGGTTCTCTAACTGTTTTTTGTGAACGCAGAGGCAAGAAAGAGTGCAAGAGGGTTAGTATGGTGAACAACCAAACTAGAAAATTTAACCAAAAATCATTTATCGACGGAAATATCATTTCGCATTTTTACCTCCGCACATATTGCACGACCTTTAGAAATCCATTCTCAAGCAGATCACATGTTATCCATAAGAATAAGAGCAAATAAACAAATGAATAGCTAAGCAAGTTTAGAGCATCTCCAATCCATATCTTTATTCTATTTATTCATTTATTGAGGGGGCTTCCTGTGTGGACGGAATCCGTGCGGACAGGGTGCGGACGGAGCTTTTTGGTCAACTTCCCGATCAGATTTTCACGAACTGATTGCTCCATTGTGTTTAGAAGGTGTTTTTTAGGGTTCCTGCAAAAAATGGTCAAAAAAAAGTCCGGGAAGGCCTTCATCCGAGCCAATTTTATACGAACTGTTCATTACAGTTTTATAAAAAAACTGCTTAGATGAAGGCCTTACCGATCTTTTTTTTTTACTGTTTCTCGCAGGTAACCTAATCAATACATTTTAAAAACATTGAACGATTCAGATCATTCAAATTCGATTTAGAAATGGACGTCCATATTCCGTCCGCACGAAATCCGTCCGCACAAGAAGCTTTCTCTTCATTTATTTACATAACTACCCTTTTTGAGTTTACATATATATTTTTTTGCACACTTACTCTAATCATATTCTCTATTTTACCTATTTATGTAAATAAAATAAAATCATCTTTTCTTTAAAAAAATCTTATTGTAGATGAAAATAAGTTCAATTAATTTTCTTGAATTATTATTTTTTAAACCTAAAATAAATTATTAAAAAATAAAAATGACAAAAAATAAAAAAATAGAATACTTAATGAAGTTTGGGTCTTTAGTACTAGAGAGCCAAAATAAGAACATGTAAAATAAAGAATATAATAAAGAGTCTATTAAAAATACTAAAATGCATTTTTGCTAAATATATTAGTTAAAGGGGACTCTTTGAAGAGCCCTCGAGATGTTCTTATGATTGTTTGATGCAAAAGATAAAGGAGTAGGTTCAATGGACATTCTTTTGGACACTTTTTTTGACACCCTATTTTATGGGGCTTATTTTGTATTTTATTGTAATGATCTAAACCGTTTATGATATTTAGATTGATAAAATAGTATATCCTGCAAAAATTCAGCTCAATCGGATATCAGTAAGGGCTTGATCTAAACAGTTTTGTAAAACACCAGTTCCTGTCAAGCTTTCTGTAAAACTGTTTAGATCAAGTCCTTACTGATATCCGATTGAGCTGAATTTTTGTAGGATACACTATTTTATCAATCTAAATATCATTAACGGTTTGGATCATTGCAATAGAATGCATAAGAGGGGTGTGTTTTTTTAGTGTCTAAATAAAAGTGTCCACGGAACCTGCCCTAAAGATAAATCACTAAGTATCACTTAATCATCGGTCTCGACAAGAACAAAAAAACATAAAAATACAGGCCTAAATTTAAAAACATTCAAATAAGTTGATTTTAAAAATTGAAAATTATAGACATGTTTGGAACTAATTCAATTTTCTATTTTCTGTTTTTACTTTCAATTTTTTAAATTAGAAAGTAAAAGTTTATTCGGTTATCTACGTTTACTTTCAAATTATTACACATCAACCTCCAAATTCAATTTCTGTAAGTGTTACATACATTATATTTCAAGTTCGTTGTGTCCTGTTTTTTGTTTTCAAAAAAAAATGAAAGTAGCAAAGTCATACTTTTTGTTTTTTGTTTTCAAAAAAGAAAAACATAAAACAAGAAGTAGAATGAATTCCAAACATGATTATATATTTCAATTTTTTTGTCCTTAACAAACTTTTGGAAGTTTTTTGTTAATTTTTTTACTTTTTGATTTCATTTTTCAAAATGACTGAACAATTGAAAAATTAAGTGAATCTCAAAAAACACATATATAGTGAGCTTCTTGTAAGGATTGTAAATAAGAACAAAATAAAAACATCTTCTTTCTAGATTAAATTTTTATAATTCAAACTGTTCGATATCTTTAAAAGACATTTTAAGGTGTCTTCGCAAAAAACAAAAAAAAATAACCGGAAAATCACATAAAATTGTGAAAATTGTCCACATCAAGTCTTTTCTAATTATTTTTTACTGTTTTTGCGTAGACCCTTACCAAAAGCCCGAATCATAAAAATTCAATCGAGAAAATAATCTTTATTTATTTTTATTTTACGATCCTTGTAAAAAAACTCTCTATATATCTATACTAAAGTTTGACCGTGCCTATGGTACGATGCAACAGAGATAGACTTCCGTGTTTTGAGGCCCTACATGAATAATTTGAATCATTTATAAATTTTAAAATAATTTTCTAAGCGATCATATATACTCGTGTTTGAAAAAACTCTACTCGTGCCTTCAACACTTGAGTCTCGATATATACATTCGATATTCTAAAAACAAAGTACAAAAAGAATATAAAAATCATTAGTGCATTGTCTGTGCGTATGACATTTGACTCGTGTTTTTGACACTTGACTCATTCACATGTGCATTCGACACTTTGAAAAAAAAATGTACACAAAAAATTATGTAAATAAAAAATTAAGAATATACTAATTTTCAAAATACTAAAATAAAAACAATGCACAAAATTATAAAGGTCACATAAAATAAGTTATATATTAAAAATATGATAGATGTGAGGAGAAAAAAAATTAAAATTAGACTTAATATATAATATAATGCGATTGGAATATAGTATATTAATATAATGAGTTAGGAATATAATATAATAGAATAGAGAGACATTTAATTTGAGTTATTAGTTTGATATAATGAGTTACTAATATCCGAAGTTTTATCGTAATTTTAAGTATTGTATTGCGCTTTTTATTCTATTATCTCATGTTATCGGCACGTGCTATAGTATCCTACACATGACACTCAAGACATTTCAAAACAAAATTGAATTTTCATGTATTATAAATATTGAAAATAACATTGAATGCTTTTATCGAAGCACCACCTTAATGTCGCGTGTGCGCGCATTTTTTTGTGTGGAAATTGAAGTTCAAAAGAAGATATCCATCACGCGTTTAGATAACGGAGGAAAATGTATTATTTCGGATAAAATCTCAGAGATTATATATCGATCCTGTTTCCTCTTCCGTAGCAACTATCTTTGAACAAGTTCTTAACACGTACTACGATACTATATATGCAGTAAGAGCCTTTTATCCAACAAACAATCCTCCAAAAAGTCAATCTCTCTCCCTACCTTCCTTCTCTCTAAATCAACTACCTCAACAACTCATATATAAAACCATTCAACTCTCCACTTCCCCTATATAATATATCTCTCCGGTATTGCATCTCTCATCCCTCTCTCTATACGGTATAGTGTCATCAATGGCCCAAAACAATGGAGTGGTCTCGTCTAAGGGTCTGATCGTCAGCTTTGGAGAAATGCTGATCGATTTCGTGCCGACTGTTTCCGGCGTGTCGCTGGCGGAGGCACCGGGATTCCTGAAGGTGCCGGGAGGTGCTCCGGCGAACGTGGCAATCGCGGTCACGAGGCTCGGAGGAAAGGCGGCTTTCGTCGGGAAGCTAGGCGACGATGAGTTTGGGAGGATGCTGGTAGGAATCTTGGAGCAGAATGGCGTCGGCGTTGACGGCGTGCTGTTCGACCAGGGCGCGAGGACGGCGTTGGCGTTCGTGACGCTACGCGCTGACGGAGAGCGCGAGTTCATGTTTTATAGGAATCCTAGCGCTGACATGCTGTTGAAGCCCGTCGAACTCAATCTCGATCTCATTAGATCTGTATGTTCTCTCTCTCTGGCATTAGATCTGTATATTCTTTCTGTCTAGAAACTCCGATCCGTAGTGGACTGTATGTGGATTCAATGAGGTTAATTTTACGCGTTGTTACTTTCTCCTCACAAAATTAACTTTTCGATACGTCAAACTAACGAGAAAGACCACTGATTGCCCACATTGAGAGTCAAAATAATACACTTAGTTGGTCTCACCAACCACAACCAGTGATGTCTTTCCGAAGCAATACTTTTTTTTCAATTCCTATTTCCTGCGGGTTAACTTTCTATTTCTTATTATGCAAAATGAAAGTAACCAAAAACGCAAAAGTAATGTTCATCGATTTCATCAATTCTTCTTGTTGACATAAATCGAAAACAAAATGCCCGGAAAGTGAAAGGAAAGTTGAGGACAAGAGAAATTTTGGAGAAACTTGTCAAATTTGAGAATGTTATTATTTTTTGGGTTTGTTGACAGTCAGTGTCACATACTATTGTCTGGGCACTTGGTCAATATTTCAAAAGATACTGTGGATAGGAGCATATAGCCCTCTTTAGAAGAGCTCTCAACGTAGCCTATAGAATGGACACATGCATCCCTATGCCTCTGTTTAGTTCTGGAACAATGTCATTTGGAATCTGGGTTAGTATAAATGCCGCATTTACGGTCCCTTTGGATAGGTGAGAAATGAAGAGAAAAGAAAGAAAAGCTCTTTCTCAACAAATTTCATCATTTTTTTGTGAGAAACGAAACTCAAGTCTAAATTACACACAAATCTCATCTTTTCTCACTTCACTTATTCAAACGAGTTATAAAAAATGGAAAGATTTCTCTTTCTTTTCTTTTCTTTTCTTTTCTCACGAAATCCCTCAATCAAAAGGGACTGTTAAAAAAGCAAGGGTAGTAGATATCTCCTGAGCTATGTGCCTTGGATTAAGCTGCCTGCATAATAGTTCGGTGATTCGCGTGGTTTTGGTTTTTAGGGCGTGTATTGTCTAAGGGACAATTTTATGCACCAAACTTTTTAGATTATGATTTTTAACTAATTCCACCCAATTGCTATAAGTTTAGTTATGTTATATAGCACAAAATATTGAGCCAAAATAATATTCAAATAAGATTAGTATAGCCGAAATGAGAATGTTGAGGTGAATATGTGATAAGACTGTTAAAAATGAAAATATTCGAGGAATGATAGACGTGACACGGACCCAAACTGGATGTAAATATCCTTCAGTAGATGTTTTTTGTCCCTTTCATACAAGATTAGTGTCTGTTGGTAGTACATAAGACAAGATGAGAGAAAATAAATTAAGATAATTTGAACATGTCTATTGTAGATCGAATGATACAATAGTTAGGAAGTGTAACCTGATTTCGGTAGATAGTAACACTAAGGGGATTAAAGACCAAAAATGACCTTACAAGTAGTAGTTAGAAAGATATGTTTTTATACCTATTACAAAACTCTATGAAAAAGACAGATTCATGCATTTGATTTCAATTAATTGAAATTACAGCTCTATTTGGTTTAGTTTTCAAAATAAAAGGAGGAATAAGCAATGTGTGTGAGCAGTTTTAGGTCGTGTTTGGATCAAATTTTTTGTTAAGCAATGATGTGCTAGAAAGTGAAAAAGTCTGTTTGGGGCTTCAATTATCTTTGTTTTACACCTCAAGCCTACTAAGACAAAAAGCTTCAAAACTTTGTTCAAAACTGGCCATCGAGCCTTATTTGTTGCAAGTAGTTATTTCTTGTTAACAGGGAGCCACTGTTTCAGTGGTTTTATGAGAGCAACCATTTTGTACATATTGTCAAAAATTAGGCCTGTCTCTAATCCTTCTCTCACTCATACCCTTAACGATTGGAAACTACATGAGTTATGTTATGTTATAGTTATTTCTTTTTAACTACATATGCATTGTTGTTTGAGCAAAAAATGAAAGAAACTCAAGTGCATTATTTCATCAATCTACACAAAATTAGATGGTTAATTTCATAAGGGACCAATCTGACTGATT
>NMUG010009420.1:0-11288 GCA_002855965.1 Monotropa hypopitys
GAAATAGATTATGGACTTGTCATTTTTTAAACAAAATCTCCAAGTAAATTTACCAAAAATCCGAGAATCCCTCCAGATATATTAAATAGGAATAAAGAAAGTTTAGGATAACCACAATAAATATGTGAGTTTTAATCCATTTTTAGGAGTTTTAAAAACCAATATGTGAGTTTCTCTGTATTTGTGGATTTTAGGAGTTTTAATCCATTTCTTTTGTATTATGAGTAGTTTAGGGTAGTAGAAGACCTTAGGATTGATCAAACGAAGGTTGGTGATGTTTGGAGCAAAAATTATTGAGTTCTCGAGCATTTTTCAAAGAACAGAACCCAAAAAACGCATACAGTGGTGACCAGTAGGAGACCGGTATACCGGTGGGATACAGGTGTGTAGAAATAAGTTTGCTCAAGGTACAACCCCGAGAGAAAATTAACTGGTATGACCAACGCTATACCGACTGACATACTGGTCGTGTATCGGTGGAGCAAAAATTAAGTGAAAATAAAAGAAAAAAATAAGAAAAGTAAAGAAAAACTAATTATGTACTAACTAAAATTAAATATAGTTAGAAGAGATATTAAATTGGAATAAATAAATGTTAGGATATATTAAAAAAATAAAGAATTTGTAGGATAATTAATAATTAACAAAAATTAAAATGCATGGCCTTTGCAACGGTTAAAAATTAAAATGGATGGCACTTTTACCGGGGACTAAATTTAAAATGTATGACCTTTTGGCAAGGTCTATATTGAAATGCATGACCCTTTCACCTCAGTCTAAATTAAAATTCTCAGTCTTCGTAATGACTGGAATTTGAAATTCTCAGCCTTTGCAAAGACTGGAATTTGAAATGTGCAGCCTTCTCAACAACTAGATTTGCATGGTCTTCACAATGGACACGTTTAAAATGCTCAGCTTTCAGAACGACTATAATTTGAAATGATCAACCTTTGCAACGAATGGATTTTCATGGCATTTGCAACGACCATGTTTAAAATGCTCAGCCTTCGCAATGACTGGAATTCTAAATACACAACCTTCTCAACAAATGGATTTGCATAGCCTTCACAACGACTATGTTTAAAATTCTTAGCCTTTACAATGGCCAGATTCACATGCTCATCTTTTAAAACGGCTGGAATTTAAAATGCATGACCCTTTCGCTAGGGTCTACTTTGCATGGACTTTGCAATGAACAGATTTGCATGCTCAATCTTTACAATGGCTAGAATTTGAAATGCACAACCCTTTTCCTAAGGTCTAATTTGCATGACCTTTACAATGGCCAGATTTGTATGCTCGGCCTTTGCAATGACTAGATTTTAAAATGCATGACCCTTTCGCTAGGGTCTATTTTGCATGACCTTTGTAATGGATGGATTTGAAATGCTCAGCTTTCACAATGATTGAAATTTGAAATGCATGACCCTTTTGCTAGGGTCTACTTTGCATGGCCTTTACAATGGCCAAATGCATATGCTCGGCCTTTGCAATGGCTGAATTTTAAAATGCATGACCCTTTTGCTAGGATCTACTTTGCATGGCCTTCAAAATGGCCAGACTCGCATTCTCGGCCTTTACATTGGATATACTTTTAAATTCATAACCCTTTCGCTAGGGTCTAATTTGCATGGCCTTTGTAATTGCCAGATTCGCATGCTCAGCCTTTGTAATGACTGGAATTTGAAATGCATGAAACACTCCTTGATGTTTTAATGTGCTTCTAACTTTTTGCCTTTCATTTGGATTTGATTTCACTTCAGGATGGACCCACGCCATCGACTAAGGGAAACAACTACATGTGAGGATACTCCTTTGAGCCCTCGCTCTCGTTCAAAGTCTCACGATGAGCCTTTTTTGGATGTTGGCGAGGATGGTTCTGATGATGAGACTATTGATGCATGCTTGTCTTATTATGAATATTTTGAGGAGCTCTCCACTTTTGGCATCAGTAGCTCCCTTTGAGATCAGATTATTGTTATTGAGCTTAGAGATCCTAGCCTTAGGGTCTGCGACACTCCTTTGTTGACTCGTCTTGGTTCACATCTTTTTATTTTCTTGAGGGCACATGCAGTTCCCTAAAGAGATGTTTTAGAGGTGCTTGGTACCAAACTGTTTCCATTTGGAGTTACGATCCAAGATTTTGTTGGTATTGTTGACCCAAGATTCTTTTACTGAATTTTGATTTAATGATTGAAGCTAGATTCATGATTGATAATTTAAAATTGAATTTAAAATTGGATTTTATGGAGTCAAGATCCGATGTTGGGAATGAACTTCCAATAGGTTGCAGGACTTTGTTCCATTCTTTAATAAAAAATGTAGGGTTTTACCCTGACTTGAATGCAAAATGCGGGGGTTGCCTCGGCTTATGCGGAAATTGAAAGTGGGAGAGTTCATTCCTAGTTTTAATAGAAAATGCGGGGGCTACCCCAGTTTATGCAAAAATTGAAAGTGTGGGAGTTGCTCTTGAATTTAATGCAGAATGCAGGGATTGCCCCGATTTGAATACAAAATGTGGGGGCTGCCACAGTTTGAATCCTTTTTGTTCATTGAACCTCGAGACAATTTGTTCTCTTTTATTTGTTCGAATGTTTATACATGACATGTTTCATTACCAGAATATGAGAAGCATTAGAGGTACTAAATGCTATTAGTTTATCGAAATATCTTATGGCATCTTTCAACTTAGAGTATTGTGAATGTGTGAAGCTTCACTCACATGATCTTGATTTCAAAGGTAGTCACAATTCAAATTTCTATCCAATGTATGTTTCGACCCAAAATTTTATGTGTGTCACACTCCAAAAATTTCATATAAATTATAATTTTGTTTTAAAACCATCCGTACAATAATTAGAAAGTTCTGCGTGTAATGACCGTTGAAAATTCATCCAAATCTTGTCGGAAGTGTGCTCGGAGAAATAAATTTCAGAAAATCATCTTTTTTCTTCGCCACGATCGGTACAACATATATCGTCGACCAGTCGTGGCATTCCAGTGAGTTTTGGTAAATTCGATTTTCGACTTCCCGACCGGTACACCATATGTCGTCGACCAGTCGTGGTCTTTCAGAGAATTTGAAATTAGGTCCCGACCGGTACACCATATCACGTCGACCGGTCGCGGAATTCCAGAGAGCTGTGCGAAGTTCGAATTTCTTCTTGCCGACCGGTACACCGAATGGCATCGACCGGTCGCCGCGTTCATATTTTCTGTTTTCTGCAGATTTTAAAAGGGGTAGTCTGGGTATTTCACAGGGGCTTTATATATCAAATTGTCTCCGAAATCCCTACCATTTGCACTGAAATACTCTCTCTACCTCCATAAACCCTATCTCTCTCAAACCTTAATCTTCTCTCTAACCTAAATCCATTCTCAAGTGGGTTTTGGAGAAATTGCTCTTCATTAATCTTGAAGAGGGTTGCAAGGGCTTCAAGGTGGTGGTTCTAGTTCATGGGGTCGTGTTGAGCTTCAAGTCAAGGTTTTAATCATCTTCTTCCTAAGGTAGGGGATCTTAAGCTTTTGTTCACATCCTTGTTATACACCTCAATATCTTTGTGATTTTGTGTAAGAGATTTGGATGTTTGTGTAGGGTTAAGGCTAATGTCGATTGGTGGTCCTAATCTAGCGTGGGTTGATTAATTGGCATGTATGTGGGTTCCTTGACACTTCAATTTTATTATTCTTTGCTTGGAAATCAAAAGCCCCAATTTTATTAAAAACCTAGATTTTGTGTGAGTATGGAATTTTGGGGAAAATGCAATTGGGACCCACATATGTGTAATTCATGAAATATCATTCGTTTTGACACGCGGGAACATGTATGAATTGTGAGAATTTGACACTTGGTACTTGAACAAGTCATGAGGCGAATAATTGTGAGAATTGTGTTATGGCCTTTGGCCCTTACCTTATATGAGGAGAATAATGTGGATTGTGAAACTGAGTTGGCTATAGATACGGGTGGTATACCTTGGATGGCTAGTGCGAGCATCCACGACAATGCGCATTGGAGGGTTGACTGACCCTTCTCGACGGGCCGGGGAATTACTAGGAAATTTACGTTTAGAGGTTGACGAGCCCCTAATGACGGAACTAGCCATGTAACTCATTAAAATTGGTGGACTCTCTCATAGAACAAAAGATGAACATATGTTACCTAAGCAATACAACTACATTGAATGTTTTGAAATAATACGCCTTTACTTGATTGCCGCTCTTCACCATTATGTCTCTTGCACCACTTCTCTTTTGTGCATTCAATCATATGAACTTTTGTTTGAGATTTTCCTACTAGGCGTGGCCTAACCCTCTTCTTTTTAGGGAAAGAGCCAATGACATAGCTTGGTGGATTCAAGCATATTTTGGAAGAGCATTAGAGTATGGGTCCCGTGGGTGGACTTAGTATTTCTTTTCTTTTGGCATTTCCTTTGGTTTGTAATATTAACACCCGATTATGCATTTATTTCTAAACTCATGTGATGTTTGACTGTATGGGTCATTTGAATGTTTTATGTGAATGGCAACATTTATGGTTTAGACTTTTAATGCATGTGCTCTAATATCTCTACTTTATCCTTTCAAAAAAAATATGGTTTCAAATTTCAAGGGTGTTACAGTTGATATCAGAGCAAAATTGGTTGCGAAAACTTAGGACATTGGGAAAGGACACGTAGTCCTATATGAGTGCATCGGGCATGGGTTGAAAATTTGCATTTCATACGATTGCTTGTGTGTGCATGGCATGAAGTTAAAGCATAATTGTGAAGTGGCGAAGACAAAGCCAAAAAGATTACCCAAACCCAAATCACCTTCTACAACCTTATGCCCAAATAAGAAGTAAACCCTACTCTCGTCTTCAAATCCCAAGCAAACGCACGACTCCTCAATACATCGACCAAATCATTCCTTTCCTCCAAAACAAGGACTTCAAGTCAAATCCGCATCCCAACTCTACGTTACCAACCAAGGTCTCTACACATCTATCTCTTAATCCAAACTCATTCACTCTCCACATTATCGTCCAATAAGGCAAGAACCCAAATGCCACTTCTAGGAAGATCCACAAGACAGTCACACACGCGCTATCACTCCAAAACGTCAAAAGAGAACTAAAATCCTCAAACCACTTTCCCAGCTCATAACACAACTACAACAACGACAACTCATCGACAAATACCAAGGCACCTCAAAAGGAGGTCTAATACTCAATTCACACAACAAGTCCAACAACCAATTGAGACAATTTCAACACAAGGCTATTTCTCAAGTTATTCCACAATCCAATTAACCAAACAATCCAATCACCGACACAACCGGCTAACCAAATACCCAAATGATCAAGTAACCACCTAACCATCAGTGGATCTACACAACTCAGTCCATCTCATAAGACTTCAAGTCACAACTTAGAGCTACCACAAGAACAAGATACCACACTTAAACTCTTTCGTCCTTCTCAATCAACCAAGAAGTACTGCAACCGCAAGGCAATAAGTTTAACACAAATCCTCAAAGAACCTCAAACCACAAACCAAACTCAACTCCCGCATCAAGGAAGGTTAGAGCACTACCACCACTAACATCGACTACTTGGCACTAGACCGCAAGGAGAACCTAATAATCCAAGGATACTTCACGTCCCAAGTGAGTCACACACAATCTCTACTACTACAAGGCCTTACTACACCGAGACATCCTTGCTTCCCAAAGAAGTCACAACCACTAGACCACCAAGTGCTAATACACCTAGAGCAACCACTAGTCGCAATCCCACAAGTAAGGTCATTCCAAGATTCCACAACTTACACAAGAAATGAAACGAGACAGGGAGATCAAATCAATCCCAAGAGTGAATAGCCACCAACAACTAGGCTGTCAAACAAGAAGCCAACCACGCAACTGGAATGGGAACCAAAACTCAACCACCTGGAAATAGTCAGAGCCAACCGGGCAAACGACAAACTCTAAAGATCAACGTCTAGAAGAAAAATAGAATTCAAGGCTCACTCGCAAGAGCACTACCATTTTTCAGTTGCAAAGAATGATTATCCAATCACTAACGTCAAGAGAAACGACATTCTTCTACAAGGAATATTGCACGAAGAGTTCATCCGGGATCACAAGAGAGAGAACTCAAGAGACGGTTAACCAATCGCACGCGGAATCCTTAATCTCACTAGGAGAGCAAACGAGAATCCATCGACAAACCGTCACAAAATCCATCATCCACTGCAAGAGATAGGCTCAAAAGCCACGATGACAATAATGAAGATTCACTTCCTGTGAAGGGATAGGCTCGACAAGCCATAACTGCAACCACCAATGACCGATATCGAGGAACAAGAAGTCAAATCATCACAAGAGCCAACGAAGGAACTCATTCGCACTCTAAGAACTAGGAACTCGAAACGGTTCATCACAACAGAGTAGGTGACAACACTATCAACAAGAGGATGTAATAGGAACATACAAGTCCAATATTGACAAGATCCCCTAACAAATGCCAAAACAGGTCCGAAAGTCACCACAACAGAGACATGAATTTGCTCAAAATTCCAAAGGAACGACAACAGGACCAACTCAAAGGAGTAGACACCACGAATTTCCAAACCATTTTGTTATTTCGGGTTATAAAAACTTGTTGTTTAATGAGATCCATGCAATGCACACACATTCAATGTCTAGATACACATCCAATGCACTCTAAATACAATCCCTCAAAGCTACACAAAAGAAACGGTGCGCTCATTGAGACTAAAAGTCTCACCTAAAGACCTAGGTAAGTCGGAACAAGCGCTCTGATACCAACTGTAACACTCCCAAAATTTTGAGACATATTTTTTTTAGAAGTGTTAAATGTAGGTAACGAGTATCCAAACAAAAGTAAAGAACTATCTACCACACACACACACTACCCATTACACTAATTATTACATCACATGCTCTGCTTGAAATGAAATACAAATAAATGATGCGAATAGGGTTTTATAACATAACCTTGTACAACAGTGCATCAACTAAAAGAGAAAGGGCCAAAAGGGATTTTATATGATAATCCCGTACAATGCGGCCAACAGTAAAGAAACAAAAGTACAACACTGAAAGTAAAGACAACCTATCACTACAGTCCGGTCCAGCCCCGAGTCCTGCGAAGGATCCAGCGGCTCCAAGTCCAAGAGATAAGTCCTACAAAAGTAGAGGGCCAGGCATGACCACCTGGTAGAGATAATCCATCTCTAAACGTCTATACTACTGGGGTGCACGTGAGTGACAGTGCAAAGAATGTAAATGATGCAATGCTATGGATCTCATTATATTCAAAACATTTCCTTTTCTTTCAAAATTCCATATCTGACTCATCCTAGAGAAAAGTAGTAAAACACTGTGTCTAACCAAGACTCGGGAGAAAGGAGTACTCGTAACTGATCTTTTCTAAAAAAAACTGCCTAGACAAGGCCAAAAGGGAATTATGTCATGTGTCGACTCACACTAAGTAAAAGACTCAATTTCCGTATTCTAAACGTATTCCAATTCCCATTTTGTCCCAAGTATCACGTGTATTCCATTTCCGTGCCTTCTAGTAGGAGCAAGGCAAATATCAATCACAATCCATCGAGTATCGGCTAGTTCCGCATCAGGGCTCGTCAACCCCTTATCATGTAGTTCCTGTTTTCCCCAGCTCACTAGAAAGGTACAGTCAAACCTCCATTGCGCAATGTCGTGTGCCACTATAAACAATGACACAAGGTAAGCAACCCGAGTCAATAGCCACTCATCAGTATCCAATCCTCATATATAGTATATAGTTTCCTCGTAAAGAGTCAAGTGCCACATTTTCATTTTATACCATCATTCCGTGTGACCTAGAGCAAACAACCTCCTAGTCAACGTACCAACTCAAAATGTGACTTTCGTTTTCATTGTTTCCAAAACATTTCTGTTTATTCACAAAACGTCCATTTCCAAAACATTTCCATTTATTCACAAAATGTCCATTTCCAAAATATTTCCGTTTATTCACAAAACATCTCAATCGTTCACAAACCATTCCACTTAGTTCGATTTTCCACAAAACGTGTCAAAACACCATTTGACCCACAAACTATCCGAGAGTGTCTAAAACGAGCCAAAGATTGAACTCGAAATCAAACAACCAACGTCGTAGGGAGAACGCAACGACCCTAGTCAAAACTCAATGCGACCATTTTAAGTGAACGACAACACCTTGATACTAATTTTACGAATATACAAGACTTGACGGAATTTCATAAAAACAAATAAGAAGGACGTAACACGCCAACAGTACAAACGAGAGGGATAGAAAACTCTACCTCAATTGGAGTTTCTGAAACAATCGCCGACACTGGATTTGTTAGAAATTTCGGCATGAACCTGCCCAAAATAGGAGAACCGCACTAAGGCGCCAACAACAACAACAACAACAACAGGAACTCAATTTCACACCTCCTACAACGTAAATTACCAAACTAGATTTTGCGAGAATTAAAAAGAGTGCGTGGTATACCTGTCGATGCGACAACAAGCAGTGGTCGAAGTCTTGAACGTCGCGCGCCACTGATTTCCGTCGCTCGCCAAGGCTGACACCTAGAATCCGACATATAGTCAATATTTGATAGCGAACAATTTAAAACACTGAAACGGGAAGGACATAAGCTTACCCACTGATGCGAAGCTCAAACGTCGCGCGTCGCCGTTCCTCTTTCCTTCACTGTACCCACGCAATCCACGTCGTACCTCGACACCCATCAAACAGTCACTATCGACTATAAGCAATGTCATACAGTAAAGAGATGTAGATAGGCTTACCCATTGATGCGACGCTGTAACTGTCGCTCGACACCGCTCGCCCAACTGTCACTGTACCTCGTCGCAAAACTATCTGCCATCGCCGCTCCACTCGACCACTGTCGCAACCGCCGTCATCCTCCTCCATCAATCAGCCAGCCACCACCACACCATGCCTTACCCCAACACCACCACCGCACCACGTCGCTACCTGCCGCCACCAATCGCCCTGTCGTACCACTATCGCCGCCACCACACACGGCTGGTGTGTGTGTGTGCGTGGAGGAGGGGGGAAGAGAGGGAGAGGGGAGGAGAGAAGTCGGCATCGGGGATGGAGAGGGGGAGGAGATTCGCCGGAGGGAGAGGAGAGGTGGAGACCGAGAGAGAGGGGAGAAGGCTCGGGGAGCTACGGGACAAAAAGGGGGGAGGGGATGGCGCATCCATGGGGGGAGAAACCCCTTTGATTTTTTTGATACAGGAGAAGGGTACGGGAGGGGGAGACCCGACTATATAACCTTATCTCTTTTTTTTTATTTATTTATTATTTTCTTTAATTGAATTAAATAAATCTAAATAACACATAATGCTTTCGGACAACTCCCGGGACCCCAAACGTAACCCGAATTTCACCACAATAACTTGCCCATGCTCAGAATACAAAGCCCCACAAACCAAGTCTTGCCTCACTCAGACAGGATCTGTAGAATAAAATTTTAACCGTAGGGAACCAAACGATGATAAAATTAAATCCCAAGAAGATTTAATTAATTAATATCATTATTTTTTTTTGAAAAGGAGGGGAAAATAACTAAAATTTCCGGAGTGTTACAGTCATGCCAAAACAAAACATCAAAGAAGCACCTTAAAATAACTTCTTTACAAGATATTCAAAAAACAAAAAATTAAATAAGTTTACAAATTACAATCGATCATAAATAGTTTCAAACATCAATTGAAGTTCTAATGTTTTCATTCTTCATCAGGACTATCTTCAATCCAAGATGGTCTTGATATCCTTAACAATGTCAATTGATCTACAAGTTCTCGTTCTTGTTCCGCTTGTTGAATTCTATAATCTGCAAGTTGCCATTCTTTCAAACAAATAAGTTCTTCAATGGTCTTTGGGTTTAAGCTACACATCTTTTCCGAAATTACTCGACCACCTACACTAAATGCAGCTTCAGATGCAATAGTGGAAACTGGAACAATTAATATATCATGAGCCATGGCAGAAAGAACAAGATACTTGGACTCTTGTGATTTTCACCATGCTAATATATCAAATGAGTCATCATTATCAAATTCAACTACTGGTAAGTCAAGATAACGACTTAATTCAGATGTAGAACCACAAGGAGTAAGATTGGACATTCTTCTGCTTTTAAGCAATGACATAGCCCCTCCTTGAGAAGTAGTGGTGCTAATAATGTTCACTAATGGTGAACGATCTTCACCTATAGTGATTTTGTATTGATTAAATAAACTAATTAATTTAAACCTCGTCAAATTAATTGTAAGAGAACTTTTTCAATATCCTCCTCCTTAGTGTATATTATTTTCAACCATTCTTCTAAAGCATCAAACTTTAAACGAGAATCAATAACAATAGTAAAACAAAAAATTAGAGGCAAATTTCCAAAATACCTAAAAGTTTTATCTTTCATGACATTTAGTACTTCTTGAAAACAAAAAAGTTCACCATAAGATTGAAAAATGAGACAAATATTTACTAATTGAATAATAACACGACATGAGGTAGGATAATATATTCTACAAAATATTTTTGTTGAACTATCAAAAACTTCTAAAAAATCTTTAACAATTTCAGCCACCCTCCAATCGTAATCAGTTGGTGTAACAATATTGGTATTAGGGGCATTATTTTGCATTTGAATAGTATAATAATTCAAAACATTTTTATAATTAATAGATTTTTTAAAAGTTCATATGTAGAATTTCACCTAATAGGCATATCTAAATCAATATTCTTTCTTGTCATCCCATAATGTTTGCAACACCTTTTATACAATTCATACCGATGTACCGAAGAATAAATATTGCGCACAATATTTTTTATTTTTTCAACTGATGAAGCTAATAAAGATAATCATTCTTCCACCATCAAATTTAAAATATAATCCTTCTTCCACCATCAAATTTAAAATATGATCACAACAACGTACATGAAATAACTCAATATGAATATCATCAAGCAAAAAACCAAGCATGATTTTTAAAGTGCATTCGGCAACATCATTATTTGTAGCATTATCTAATGTGATAAGAAATTTGTTTTTTTAAATACCCCAAGCTAAAAGTTCATCATGAATGACATTTGCAATATTAATACTGGTATGTGGTGTCTCAATTATTTTAAAAGATATTATTCTTTTGTTACATTTCCATTCCTCATCAATAAAATGTGCAGTTAAGCACAAATAACCCATATTAGCTTTTGAAGTCCACAAATCAGAAGT
>NMUG010009421.1:0-11287 GCA_002855965.1 Monotropa hypopitys
ATTTTTAGTTAGATTTTTAAATACAAAAATCAAATTAATATTTTATGAAAAACTTCCCTAAGTGTTTTGAGTTTTGTGTTTTTTAATTTAGCTTATTATTTGTAGGAAAATCCTTTCCTTGTGTTTGATTGATTCTATCAAGAATCATTCATATTTATTTTCGAAAGACTTTACCGTTTTTCATTGTGTATCAATTTGAGAAGTGTTTCTATTGTTGATTGTTTTTTAAGCATTTTGTTAATGCATGATTTCATTGTATAATTGCATTGCATGGTCTATCTACTATTTGGCCAAGGGGACTTGGAGCCGGCAGTGATTCGGAGATCGGACGGGACGCTCGTGGATTTACAACAGGTCAAGATAAGGAGTTCAAGAGAGCTACGTCAACAAGAGTAAGAATTAGGATTTCAGGGGTATTCGTCTTTTGTCTTGTACTTATTGAACCTTATTTGATAGTTGTAATAAAAATAGTAGACTATGACCCCGTGGTTTTTTGGTTTAGGGTTATTCCGACCCTAAATCTTTTTCCACGTATATCGCGTGTCTCCTCTCCATTTTCTCTTTGCCTCCTTCTTACAATTAATTTCATGTGACAAATTAATATTTGTGAACACAAGCTTAAACTGATAAACTTTAACTTGGTAAAAATTTAATTTGTAACCAACTACCTATTCACCCCCCCTCTAGGTTAGTTTAACTCTCAAGTTCACATTTTTAATAATAAATACGGAAGCATTGAACAAAAACCCAGAAATGCATAAATAAGATTTTATTATCCATATTTTTTCTTTTACAATGACTGAGGCTCATAACGGCTTTTACAAACAAAAGAGAAATACAATGAAGGCGATAATCCTATAAGCCTCCGAGCTAAGTTTCCTCAAATTCTGCTAAAGATTTATAGAGAAAATACATAAGCATTAAGCTAGAGTAAATCAAGACATGCTAGAGTTACTAGTTTTCATGGATAAACAATATCATTGATCAGATCCATTTCTTTTTATTAACATAGTGATCATGTGGCTCATTAGCCTGTAACTAGAAATCAGGACTCGTCGGCCTAAAATTGTAGTCAAATCAAGTCTATGGCCTTCACCTCAGGTCCTTCGACACATAGTTTTATTTTTGTAGATATTCTGGCATACTTTGATCTTCACGGTACTAGTTATCTCTAGGGAGTGACCCTAGGGGAAATCATATGTGTGTAGAGAGATGACATGATATCATCCAATGATCACCTGATCATGATCCCATCCTTATTACCCCTGTCCTACTGGTTTCAGACTCAGCCTTCGACGTTCGAGCTACCGTGTCACAGTTTATGCCATTCAATCATGTCAAACATTTTATGGGTTGCCAATCTATGGTAATATAAAGTGTGCATGCTATTTTTATTTCAAGAGACAATCATAATATCATGGGATGATTACTAGCATAAAATATACATTTTCCAAATGTTTGGCATGCTTTACAAATTGTACGAGTAACAAAAACATGTAGAGATTTATCTGATTCTGTTTTATTTTCTTGTCTCGGTCGAAGTCCACAAGTTATCTTGCCATATTAATTAAAGATTGTCATTCTCTTAGTACTGTCAAACTAAGCTGCTGAGATCTTGCCCAAAGGACTATCTGTCCGAAGGACTATTGGGTCAAAGAGTTCATGTGCCGAGTTGTCGGGCAAATGAGACTTCTATTAGTTTAGATTATTCAAGGTTTTGCCAAACAAAGCAGAAGGCTTTCAGTCCAATAGTGAGTTAAGGCTTCCCAGTGCTGAATGGGAATACCATGTTTTGTGCGGCATCAGTCGAAACAAGCCGAGCACAATGGGAGTGCGGGAATCAAGTGTTCTGAATTACTAAATGGTCGAAATAGGTTGAAATGAAATTACAAGTGTTTGGGGACAGTTTCCCGCTCAGTCTGATGCACAATTGAGCATAGATGACTCGAGTATTCAAAGAACGAACTGTTGTTCTACCGAGAAGATGCTCTCTAGCTGAAGGCGTGGTAAGAAATAATTATCCTTATTGGACAAGTGTCCGAGATGACTTGTCGGGTATATAGAAACTCTGATGAGCTAATTTAATTCGTTCTAGATATTACAAAGGTATGTTGAGCACAAAGGTGCTCTGCCAGACATTAATCAAAGTTATTTCAGTGCGGCTAAATGTCGTCTAGACAGAAACAAGCTTGGCCAGTCACTTCAAAGGTTTGCTGAGCAGATTTTAGTATGGCTAGACCGTTGAAGAGGTCTGCCAGACAGTAGGT
Source organism: Monotropa hypopitys (assembly GCA_002855965.1). NCBI lineage: Eukaryota > Viridiplantae > Streptophyta > Magnoliopsida > Ericales > Ericaceae > Monotropa > Monotropa hypopitys. The sequence continues at coordinate 2,268 of NMUG010009421.1, forward strand.
AATAGTGCCCGGAGGACAAGGAGATTAATTCAGAAAAGTTATCTCTTGGCTGAAGTTTCAAAGTGCCGGAGGTCTGACTTTGGGACAATGAATGAACTCTGGTGATCCAGAGGAAGTATCTGCCGAACAAAGGAGGGACTATCTGCTCCGGTCAGATGATTGTCGAGCACTGAGAGGCTAGTCAAAGGGTTAGCCAAACTGGTCTTGAAGGAGGGACTGCTCGGGAAGAACTATTGATCACTATTCAAACTGAATGAAGGTTAATCATAATGAATTCCAGATGGGGAAAGAATTTGGGAGAGTTATGAATGCTATGGAGGGTAGGTGGTTTGAAATGATTGCCCAAGGGCCTCCTTATATAAGTTCGTAGGGGGGTAGTTGGCTCCATTAATTGCAACGTTAATTGCCTGCTTGGACTGTCGAGCATCCGACCTCCCCATCCAATGGTTTCTCCTCTACTACAGTCGCCTCACCAGTTGCCTGTAGCCCACCGAAAGCTATTGTTAGGTCAGTTTTTCTGCAGCCCCTTTGCAGTTGCTTTATGCAGCTTTTTGTTGCTAGGTCACCGACTAGTCGGTTGATATGGTCGACCCATTTACACTCCACCCGAACTAGTTCTATTATTGTACACAATTACCCCAGATTTTATAATTCCAACATTTCAGCTCTGATTTTGACTATTTCTATCAATACGCACTCTAGGATTTGTTTTAATGCTTTATAAGGACTAGATTAATTTTCGAAAAATCTCCAAAAATTCACAAAAATATATTTTCACATAATAATCACATTTTAGGCATATTTAACTGGGGTGGGGCCTTACAGTCTTTATGCGATTTTGTTGTTTTATTTAAACTTGAGAACTTGGTCACAAATAAATAAAATGAACATAAAAAAATCATTAGACTTATTTGATTATTTGTGTTTGGATAGAGTTTTTCTACAATCACATTTGCACATATATATTTAGTATGATTTGAAATTTGGATTTTGTATACCTACTTGGTCTGCCTTGGTGAGAATTAGATGTTTATTGTTTTGATGATCCCTCTTAGTCTATAAAAATTATAAGAATCTAAATTGCTTGTTCTCTTAATTCATATTGAGTAACCGGGCCTCTACCCTCAGTAAGCACTGAGTGTTCGTGTAAAAATGTGTGAAGAATAGAAAGACTTAGCACACATGGCGAGTTTTGTTTTTTAGCATTTTTTACTCGAGTAAGTAAATACGTAGGGGTGTCCTTTACACCTAGTGCCATAAGGCCGTTTGGTTTGGGTGTCAGTAATTGAAAGATCGCTACACTGGTTAATGAAAAAGCTTAAGAAATCAATTCATTGCATAGTTAATGGAAAATTTTAGCAAAATAGTTAGTTTTGATTTGTAGCCTTTTTTGCTCGAGTAAGTAAATCCGTAGGGGTGTCCTTTACACCTAGTGCCCTAAGGTCATTCAGTTTGGGTGTCACTAATCAAAAGCTCGCTACACAGGTCAATTAGAAAGCTTAAAAAATCAATTCATTGCACAACCATTGAAAAAATGATAAATGCTCTCTTAAAAAATGAATAAGGACGGGCGGAGTTGAAAAAATAATTGTGCGTCTTGATGATTGCTTGGGGGATTGAGTGTGTGTATCGAATTTGAATTTAGATGAAATTCTTGAATCTTTACTTTACACATGCTTTGTGGTTCCTCTCTATCGGAGTATAGTATGAAACTCTTTTATAATGATAAACGAAATTAAAAAGAATCAAATTGAAGAGTTTTCTTATTTAAGTTTGACAAATAAATAAAACATCTTGTCTTTACTTGGTAGAACACTTGCATACACTTTTGATAGTCTATGTATTATGTTCGGAAATGATTGAGGCTTGTATAGTTATCCTAGTATAAATGTATTTTATGGATGAACACTGCTGGAAACCCTCATGAGACCATACTCATCCCACCGGGGCCGTTTGGGGGTTTAAAGGAACTATTATCATTGTTCAGTTTCATTTATTTACTTTTTATCATTTACTGCTCTATTCTATTTCTTTGCTCGGGACTAATAAAGTATAAGTTGGGGGATGTGATAGGAATGGAAACGTATCTATTTATACTTCCTAATTATACATTTTTGTTAGCTCGACGACTTGTATTTAATAAGTTTTATGGAGTATCAATTTTGTTTGGATTTACAGGGATTAAGATGGAAACGAGCTAATAAAAATCAAAGAGAGCATCCAAAGTCAGAAGCTCAATGTTTGCACATAGACATGTCAGTAATGACGTCCCTAACGACATTGAAGAAGACCCTAAGGTCCACACATGAAAGCAAAAGGGCCAAAAGAAGGAAAAATGTTGAAACTGCCAAGCTCATCCGGACGAAGGTCCATTCTCGTCCAGACCAAGGATCCAGAAGAAATGAAAAATCAACACAGAGGCTCATATGGACGAAGGTGCTCGTCTGGACAAACCTTATTCTCGTCTGGACGACGGCTGCAGTTCAAATGTCAAAAAACATCTCGGATTGGCTCACCCGGATGACGCCAACTGACTTTGTGTGTTTCCTAAACCTATTTCGACCTAATTTGGAAGTGGTTTCGTGGGAATTATTCCTAGGCTTATTTAAGAATGCCTAAACCCTCGATACACATATCTTTTACCATCCACTACCATCTTGTAATATCTTTTAGAAAATAAGAAGTCATAAGGCGACTACGACCAAAGTTGGGTGATCTTCTTCAACCTCCATGGTCGCCACAATCTCCATGGCTGGCTAATCTCCTAAGTTAAGGGTAACGTATGAAGCTTGTATCCCTACTCTAGGTTCAATTGTATGTTGATTCTTTAGATTGATTGTATGACTTTGAAGACTCATTATTTTAATTATGTTTCTATTCTTTCGATCTCTTGCATTTTGATTTTTCGGCAATCAAACACCAAGTCATGCACTGGTGCATTCTTGAATCCCGTAAGTTAGATAATATAGATTATACACTGTAAGATGAGCCATACTGCTAGACAATCCATGTCTTTGAGACGGGTTGTACTGGTGAAATGGGCTATTCTAGGCAGCAATAATCTATGCTATCTAGTGACTCGTGGATACCCTTTGACAATATCCAATAGGATTGCAACCTATTGCAGTGTCGGTTATTCCAAATAATTGTGTGCGTCATTATGAACTGAAAGTATGATGAACATATGGATTTAGAACACTAGATGACCTTTTCTTATTTAGAACTTTCCTAAATCCGTATCTTTCTTATTTTCTCAAAATCAAAACAAATTCAAATATTGTTCAAAATGAATATAAGAACCTTAATTTGATTATTGAAATTTTGGCCACTTTCCCTGTGATCAATCCTTGACTTACCACTACTACGTAGTATTAATTCATTGTTATAAATATTATTTTTATACGCCTACGACAGTGATCAATAACATGTCTCTATCCTATTTTTTGCATCAACTTCAGCATCAAAGCGTATCTTCTTTTCTAAAAGAGACCTAATTTCGAGAACCATCTTTTTGGCTTTCCTTCTAAATTTAGCCTTTTTGGATGGAAACTTATTTGAAAGCCTTTTATGCCTCCTTTTAAAGTTGCATGGAAATGTGTTTTGGAATTCGAAGGAGAAATCTTTCAAATCTAGAATTCGTCCATGAAAATGTGTTAGTTTATTATGCATACAATAGTAATTATACAAATTTTGGTTAAAACTCTCATCTGATGTGTTTGATGTTAACCACATTCAAACTGGGGGGAGATGACCTAAAAATGCTTGTACATGTGAAGAGAAAGGAGTTCTATCCCATTCAATGACTTGGCAGATCCATAAAAAGTTTGAATAAGGGACCTGCTCTTCAAGGATACTCACATCCATAAAGGAAAATACAGCTAATAACTCCTTGGTTGTTATAGAATCAATGAAAGAAGAAATAGAAAAGGAAATGTTGGCTTGACAAAGGAAATGTTCAAATCTTATATGAGCCAATTCTTTGAACCAGACAGGCTCTTATGGAAGAGGAAATAAAGAGAGATTCATCAACAAAACCTTCAGGATAGTGAGACCTTCGAACTTCATCCATCTAGTGTAAAAGTTGTCTGAAAGTTGTCTTTCAAAGGTCCCCATAATCTTCAAAGCCTTTTTTATCATCTTCCTCAATTTTGAGGAAGGTGGGATGAAGGGTTGAAGAGATAAAAGAGTCCAAGAGAACTACATATTTTTTCTAACCAAGGCAGAGTAATACATGCTCAATGTCAATGAGCATTTAAAATGGAAGCTCATCATCTTTGTAGGGCATCATTCATGACAACTATGTCTCTATCATGATGGGGAGATATATCACAGCTTTTTCCTTCAGTAAAAGAGTGATTAGAAGTGGGAGAAGAACATGCACTGATTATTATGGAGTCATTCTTTAAGGGAGAAGAAGTGTGAAAGTGTTTGTCCTTCAAGTTTTTTTAAAAGAGGAGGTGGAGATTGGATAAGAGAAGCTAAGTGAACTTCTAAGTAACGAAAATGTTCTTTGTTCTCATTAAGATAAGTCACCTTGGAGTTAAGAAAAAAGACAAGAAATTAATAGGAAGTAAATGTTATTCAAAGTATTGATTGAAAGCTTAATATGAGATCAATTTTGTAAGAAGGGTAAAATGTGATAAACCACACATTATCCAATTAAGTGGGGAACGTGCAAACAGAAATATACATCCACCATTCACAATCCTTAAAATAAAGAGGAAATATACAATAACACTTGTTTAAATTTCTAGAACAAGACTATTAATGCGAGGGGTATGTTTGCATGCAAAAATAATTGATCCAATAAGAACATGTTGATGTTTGCATAGGATCGCGTGGTCATAGAAAGTATATATAATATCCGGATATTCTTTATTATCTGAACATTGTTATTTAAATTAAATGTATGGTGTCATTTAGTGTAAATTGGATAAGAGTAAAAGTTATTGTCATGTGTCAGGAAAGTAAGGAATATTTATGTATTTTTGAATAAAAATATATAATAATGTTATTTCATACACCAATGGATAAGAAAGAACATGTGTAGGATCATAAAAGTAGAAGAAATTGTAATAAAAGATTAAATGACTAATTATCCTTAGCAAGTGGAGGGATTTTTGAAGGAATGAGTAAAAAATTCAAAATAATTTTGAAGGGAAGGAAAAAAGGCGAGAAGGAAAAAAGGCGGGAAGGTAGATGAAATTATTAGAAGATTGGGCCTATAAATAGAAGAACTAGAAGGGAAAAAAATCATAACAAATTGTCGATTAACAACATTATAATGCTCATTTTATTCTTAGAAAATTAGGTTTGTATTTAAGACTTCTAAATCTTTTAGGAATAGTTTTAGATCCCAACATCTTATTAAAAGTTATTTCTTTCTTTCCTTCTCTCTTTCTACTATTTTCTTAATCTACTTTTTCTTTTCTTTTTTGTTGAAAAAAGCATAAGAAAGTAAATTGTATTTGATTTAATTAAGGTAATTTGTTGATTTTTATTATTTCTTCAATTATTTAGTGTCGTTCTTTCAATGTTATTAGAGAAAAACATGTTTTGAGTTGAAGTAACTAAATGTGCATCAAAACAGCAAGGGGGTTATAAGAAATAATTGATAACATAGGGGCATAAGTGCAAGCTCACTCTAAGACGAAAAATACTAGCGAGAGACCCGTGGTTTACACGCGTCTGCAGCTGAAATTTCCTTTTGTATACATACATTTCTCTTATATTTATATTGTTTTATATTTCTAGGTAGATAATTTATGGGTAGTTCTATATACAATCACTAAAATGTTAAATGCAGCTTACGATTTTTGTTTCGGAAACTAATTTCCGAACGAAATAGGTTTTTTCGGATTTTAGTTTCCGAAGTGTTTAAAACATTTCGGAAATTAATTTCCGAACAGTTCAAAAAATTGTGAAAAAATCATTCGAATTTTAGTTTCCGAGGTGTACAAAAAAATCGTGGACTGCATTTAGCATTTTAATGGTTTTGTATAGAACTACCCATACTTTATTTGTCCACATTTTCTTGCAAGTTTTGTCATTCAAAAGTGATGCCTTCTCCCTTTGTACGCTTCTAATCAGTTCCTTCAACTCCAAGTACAATGTGTATTCTCACCATCCTCAATCTTCGCGTCCTATTTGATTTATAGGCTCATAAACATTAAAAAAATATTGATATTCTTTCAATTCTCTGTTCATCTTTTTTCCTACTTCTTTTCGATTTTGGCAAACTCTCGGGTAGTAGGTAAATCAGGTTTAGAGAGAGAGAGATACTTCTAGATAGAGAAAAGGAAGAGAAAAGAAATGGGGAGGCTGTTTGTGGTGACTCTTGAGGGAAATATCTACAGCTGCAAGCACTGCCGAACCCATCTGTCTGTCTGTGAAGATATCATTTCCAAGGTTTTCCTTCTCTCCCCTACTGGTGATGGATCGGTCCATGCTTTGTTGTTTTCTTACAGTAGACTTTGATTTATTGGGCTTTTTGTTTGAGAAATTTGTGTGTATGATTTCTGATTGGTGATTGGATATGGAGGGGTTCTATATACAACTACTTGAATGCTGAATACAGCCTGCATACGGAAGTTTGTGTCCGAATGATCCGCTTCGGACACAAACTTCCGAACGGAAATATGGTGGTTCGAAAGTTTGTGTCCGAATGGTTAGACAAATTTCGAAAGTTTGCGTCCAAATAGTTCAAAAAAATTCACAAAAAATCATTCGGAAGTTTATGTCTGAAGGTCCAAAAAATCAAAAAAAAAACATAGGCTGTATTTAGCATTTAAGTGGTTGTATATAGAACCCCTCTTGGATATGGGGATTGCGTATATAATGCTTTACAGTGAGCATTGAGGAAGAGCTTTGCTAGCTGCACCCATCATTTGCATCTATTGGTGCACCGTGGGTGTGGGACCCCGCATTTCCGGGCTTCAGATCAATAATCCAAACTGTTCAAAAATTATAAAAAATATTTTATGTAATCCTGTAAAAAAATAATTTATTCGAATAACTGTAAATTGCTTCATCTAAAATAATTCAGAGTGGTTATAGTCTCGGAAGCACGGACACGCCTCCGGGGTCCCCGTATGCGTGGGGACACGTCGGGGACACAGCAAAAACGTATAGCGTGTCCTATAGTTTATTATTTAATTTTGGAGTAGGACACGCCAAGGACACGGCGGAGATACGCGGGGGACATGTCAGGTACCAAAACAATATATTTAAATAATTTCGGGGGTAATTTTTTAATAACTTGTAAGTTTTGGGTTTAAAGGTCATATATTATAATATATTTAGTAAAAACAAATATAGTGTTCTCTCGATCGATCAAAACGCCTTTCTCTCTATCGAACACGCCTCTTGCTCTCTCCTCTCACTCTCTCGATCAGAACACACAAATCAAATGGTAATCTCCTCTCTCTCTCTCGCATCTCTGATTCGCCTCTCTCTCGATCAGAACAAGCCTCCCGAACTGTGTGTGTGTCGCTGTATGTGTCGTTGTGTGTGTGTATGTATCGCTGTGTATGTTAGAGAGATATTAGATTCTTTCTGCTTGCAAGTATATTTTTTATGGCCTTCTGATTTAGATCGTATTTTGTTGAGATGCATGTTCATCACATGCTATTTTAGATGTTGCTTTAAAAATTTCTGAAGACTGTGAAATTTTTTTGAAGTACTGTGAAAAATTTCTGAAGCACTGTGTGATGACGAATGATTAAAAGTTAAACATTCAAGTATTCTTGTTCGTTTTGGTTTCATATGTAATAGTAGCTTTAATTGTGTTCTTGTTTCTGCTTTTTTTTTCCCCAGGAAAATAGGTGTCTAAAACATGACTTTTTTGACAGTATTATAGCTTTGATTATGTTGATGCTCCTGGGTATCAACTGTTCATTCGTTAAATTAGATGCAGGTGGCTTGTGAAGATAGATTAGAGCGAGAAGAGATGTACTTTATTACTGTTCTTTGTATAATTACAATTCTTAATAACTAAAATCACTGATATTAAGTAGTTTCTTCAAATCCATAGTAATGAAGCTCCCAAACTCGATGTGGAAATCCATATGTAAGCTACCAAATATAAACTTGAGCTATTTTATTTCACTAAAAATGTCAAATTCCTTGATTTGAAATCCACGCCTATCCAAACGGAGTCTTACTGATTTGTGATTTTTTATCAGATACTGATTTGTGGTGTTGAGCAAAACATGAAATAAAGCCACATTATTTGATATACAAATGACAGCTCGATTGGTTGTGGTCTACTCTTGATTTCCTACCTTACCGGAACTGTATGATTTGTCGTGTTTTTTTTTTGGAGGATTCAAAAACTCCAAACTAGAAAATGAGGAAAATCCCTTTTAGGCTTTGTCCTTTGAGTGTGAGTTTGCCTTCACTAATTCTCCTTTTCTATGCCTTGGCGTGTCTATATTTTGGCTTACTATGTGGAGCAATTTGGCATTAAACGAAGCATGATGGGCAAAGGAATGATATAAAAAGGGTGATTCAGTGCACGAAGTTCGTGCATATGCGGGATTTAGGAAATGGTTGATGTACAAAGTTTTATCCCTGCAAGCAGAGAGACTGTTTCCGTAAATCGAACCTGTAACATACATGCCATAATGGGGTAGATTTACCGCTACGCGGGGTTCGCCTTTCAAACCAAAGGATAGTGGTCAGTGTTGCACGCGATGTTCTTTACATGGAAGCTCTTTTTTGGGATTGTTATTCGAAAGTTTCTTGGACATCTACAATAGGTTTTAATTGGCTATCTATCATTTTGAGGAATCCTTCATCTGTCATGCTCCGTATTTTCAAACCATTTTTTGAAATGTAATTTAAATAAATAACAGGAGATACACCTACTTGCCATTCAGACACATTCAGTTAAATTTACCATTACATCATAAACAGTGTAAGAGAATAGATAACCTCATATTATTTCCTAGCCGAAGCTAACACCATATGATTCATGTTTTCCCTGGCCAAGCTAGTCCATCACATTCCTCTTCATTAAA
>NMUG010009422.1:0-11287 GCA_002855965.1 Monotropa hypopitys
ATTTATGAAGGAGGGAAGTTCGTTGAGGTCCGCCCGTAAGACTTCTGGCCGGAAACAGAGGACTTCGGTCAGCAAAGGGAGAAGCGCCGTCGCGACCGGGAAGAAAGGCACCGGCACCACGTGGTTATAACCTGCCGACCACCCCATAGCTCTGGGTAATTCATCCATCACCATGGCTCCGGCAGGCGCACGCTTCGACGTGGTTATAACCTGACCGTCCATCACCATGGATCCGGCGGGCGTACGCTTCGACGTGGTTATAACCCGACCGTCCATCACCATGTCTCTGAATTGTCCACCCATCCCGAAGACCGATCGTCTGGCTTTGCCGGGTCGCTGCAATAAAGATCGTGGCTCCGGCAGGCGCACGCTTTGACGTGGTTATAACCTGCCGACCACCCCATGGCTCCGGCAGGCGCCAGCTTTGACTTGGTTATAACCTGCCGCCTGGAGCTATCTCCCTATCAATCTGGACGCCCTCCCTTACATAAGGGGCCATCTTATGCATATGTCCGGGGTCAATCCGGACAACTCTGCATCTTGGATCTTTGCATTTATCCGGACACTACCCTAATCTGGGTCCTATATGCCTCCGGCGATATTCCGGATCATCATCCCTACCCGAGGCTCTTATAAGCAACCACCAACAATCTGGTACTATTCCTTTCTTTACAAAGGCTACCCCATATCCGACTGATCTGTCGGCAACCAACTATTATCGGCATCTAAGCGGATCCTCATAATCAATATGATCAAACTATCTACCGGCCTCTGGCGAGAGGCCTTCCGACACACATTCCCGGATCTGCTTCTGGGACCACTGATGTCTCATACGCGCCGACAGGAACAAGGTAACATTAATTAATATATTTTTACAAACTATTGCACAACATAAATTATGTACAGGAAGAAACAGAAGAACAACAACATCATAATTGGGACGAACGAGCAATCTCCGGCACATTGGCATGAATAGCCTTCGACAAACTGGTTGGCACCGATTCCAGAATGTTTTGGGGAATCCCCTCCGGCACATCTGCTAGAACGGCCACCGAAATATCCTGGGAAGCAGCCTCCGGCACAAAATTGAAACGGTCTCCGGTACACTCTGAGGAATGCCCTCCGGCAAACCAGTAACTAGTACCTCAGGTTCCACAACAGGGGCAGTCGGCAGTAGCACAATCGGAGAATAATCATCAGGGAATTCCAATGGAGGGACTGTGTGTTCGGGCACCACCACGTCCAACCAAAGGGGTGAGTCTGTGGGGACCCAAGCCTTATCCATCGCCATGTGCCAGGCCTCGTGAAAGGCCAAGCTATAGCCCTTTCTGAAGCCAATCTCGTGAGTCTTCGGGCACACCACATCCATCTCCTCATTAAAAACCTCACGGACAGCCTGGAGATCCTCAATATATCCCTTCCTGTCAGCTTCGGCCACCGCCTTCTCCAGCTCTTCTTGGCCGACCCCTCCAATCGATGGAACACTGCTCGGTCCGGCACCAAACTTTTCCTTCAGCCGATCCCTACTCACCGTCATCACCTCGAGCTGCTGTCGAAAGTAATCTCTCTCGGCCTCCACCTCCTTCAGCTTGACCGCCATCTGGTCCACATGCCTGACCCATTTGTACGACGACTTGAGTACCTTATGACTGGTCCGGTATAAGCCCGAGAGGCTTTGGCAGGCCTACGGATTCACAAAGAATTATCAGAATTACAACTATCAGAGGTCCGGTAGAAAGAAGATAAGAGGTACCTTTATCATGCTTGACCCGGCGTAATCATACATGTCCTCAATTGAGGTCGGCATAGCTTTCATGTCGACCGGAAGCTGCAGCGCCCGGAGCAGAGGATATGAAACCTTCGGATCAACCGTAACACCGTCCGTTGTGAGAACGACTCTCCTGTCTACCTTTCTGAAATTAGGAGCCCATGGCTCCGGAGGTCCAGCGACGAATGTCCGTTGCGGCAGCCGGGCATTGTATCTCGAGTCCTCAGAAACCTCCATATTCTCGTACTCTTGTTTCACGGGGAGGAGCTTCGGCTGACTTCCGTCTGGGGCTTCCTCCGGCGCCACAGCGGCCCTGGCCTGCACAGGTATCCCATCTGCATCTGTCTCCAGTGGCTCTTGCATCAATCCGCCCGGAGCTCCCAACTGATCAAAGTACTCCAGGACGGATAGATATCTCCGGGCAGGGGCTGGCGCGTCCGGGTGCTCTCCTAGCTTCCTCTTCCCCCTTGCTTTCCGGTCCTCGAGAAAACTGTTATACGTCGGTTCGTACCCCAGAAGGGTAGGGGCATCTCTACCTTCACACCGCACAAGGGTTGCGATTCGGGCAGGCGATGCGAAGGATCTCAAATGTTTAGATATCGTCGAAACGTCAGGCCTTCCTTCCTTAATCGGAATAGGATATTGGTGATCCTCATCCGAACGGAAGCTATATTCACCAAAAACCTGGAGGTAAATGTTCCCCCACTTCTCTGAATCTGGTAGCCTCATAAAAATATCACCGTAGGGCTTCCGAGGGGTAAAAAAGTACTGTCCAGAAGAGCGATTGCGGGATAATGAGAACAGACCTATAAGGTCCGGCATAGTGAATTCAAGTCCATGCCTGGCACACAGAACCCGGATGCAACTTATGGTCCGGTAACAGTTCACCGACAGCTGGTTCGGCGCGAGATGAAATGCATGTAAAAATGACTGGAGAAACGGCGATAGAGGGAACTTCAGCTGGCCTTCGGTCACGGCCATCAAAGGTACAGTAATATGATCCTCTGAGTACGTAACCAGCGGCCCAACCTCCGCACAAGTCACGGCGTCCGGAATTTCGTACCGACGGGAGAACTCTTCAAACTCTGTAATTCCTCTCCGAAAGAAGCGAAGGTAGGGGTAGGACTCGCTGCTAGCTTTCCTTCGCGACCCTCTTTACGCAGTGGCCGACCGCCCACCCATGGCCACAAATGCGGGTTCAGTCTCATCAGAAAAGTGCCGAACAATGTTGCCTCGGTCACTGACCGGAGGCTGCTTCGAGGAAGACGCTCCGGGCATAACATTTCTGGCCGGAGGCGACATCCTCGAACTGGCTTCAGGTGTAAGCTCCGTAGGCGTCAGCTCAAACAATGAATCCGTCTCAACATGCGACGGAGAAGAAGATAGAACGACTACCTAATCCATGATGAGCAGAGGAATGCAGTTGCCAAAAGATATGTAGCTCTCTGGAGGCTCCTTGTGCACAGAATAAAGTACCGAAGGTCATACCCCGTAGGCCTATTTATAGGTTCCCCCAGGTATGGGACAGCTGTATAACATTAAATAACTCTGCACATATACCGAGGAGGTCAGTTTGACCGGCCATTCGGATCGCGACACGTGGCGGTCCCTGACAGCCGTGTCTAATCAATGACCCGACGTCTGTCAGGTAACGTCAAACACGACACCAAACATAATTAACGCGATCTGCCTCCGGCGGCATGGCGTCCCGCTGAACTATTTCAATCTTTCCCAAAATTTTGGGAAAGATTGAGGGGCTATTGTGGTGACCGGACCCACGCTCTGGAGAGAAATTGTCACAGAAACTTATCACTTATGAGTCGGCCATACGGACCGTCCAAACCAGAGGGTCCCACGGCGTGTCCGACCATCAGCGTCCGGACCGAAGGGTTCACATTAAGAAACTTGTCACAGAGCCAAGTGCAAGGGCGCCGCCCATAAGGTGTCCGGGCTGAAGGGCCCGCAGCCTGGCCGACCACCAATGTCCGGACAAGCACCCTATGGTGACGCTTTGCCGCCGCTCGGGGCTTACTATCGAACAAACCGGACCACCCGGAGGACTATCCGCATGTCACTGTCGTGGGGATCCGACTGTGATGCCCCGTCCGTACGGTTCAACCCGATCCATCAACCGTCCAGGCCGACCCCTGGGTCCTCGATGTGCGGCCCACACAATATTCGTGAGTCCCAAGCCAACATCTCCCTATAAATACCCCCCATGGGCACTGTTCACGGGATCCCAACTTTTGATCCCCGAGCGTTACCGTCCGACCTCCTCCGACTTTGCTTTGTCCTCTCCTCAAGCAGTTACTAACTTAAGCATCGGAGGCCCCGTTGGTCAAAACCGACCGGCGGGCACTAACCCTTGTTTTGCAGGAGCCAAGCAGGAGGATCCCTTTACTTGTTTTGCAGGGACCACACGAGTCGCCGGCTGAAACCGAATTCCTACATCCGGAGGGCCAGCAACCGATTAGAGTGCATCCGGCAGAAACGGGACACCACACAAACCATCTACGATACTGGTATCCTGGAAACACCAGATATCGATATCTAAGACCAAAATCTTAAAATTTTTAAAACTTCTCACTTTGACCCCAAACTTTATTTTAAACCTTTTAATAATTCCATAAATCTCCAAAAATCCCACCAAATATTTTATAAACTTTTAAATTACATTTTTAAACCCAAATTATTCTTAAATCCCAATTATTTAATATTAATAACCTTAATTTTCAACACAGGTCTTACAGTCCCTCCTTCAAGGTCGGCTAAGCTAACTCTTTGGGTAGTCCCTTTGTGCTCGACAACCATCTGTCTGGAGCAAATAGCTTACCATCTGTTCGGCAGACCTCTTCTGGATTACCAGAGCTCACTTGTTGTCCAAAAGTTAGACCTGTGTCATTTCGGCATTTCGACCAAGAGGTAACCTTCCTTGTGTAAATTAATCACACTTACCTAATGTCCAACAGACCTCTTTAAAGGACTGGTCAAACTAAAATCAGCTCGGCAAAGTTTCCAACTGCTCGACAAGCATTACTTCTGCTCGGTAGACTTCCTTAAAAGTCAAGTCTCATTTAAAACTGGTGCGGTACATTTATTTTCTGCTCGGCAGGCCTCTTTGAGGCCTTGTTAGGCACACAAAGCTACTTCTCTGTGCGGCACCATTGTTTTAGCTCAACAGAGTTATTGTCCGACTCAGAATGCCTTGATGTACAGTCGCAAACATTTTACCAAAGGAAAATCACTTGTTGAGTCAATTGAAAATCACCACGGCAAGACTTGTGCTCGGCAAAGAACAGTCCGTTCTCTGGTCCTTCTGCTAGGCTAAACACCGACTTGAACAAACGCTTACCCTAAAACACTTATATCTATATTTCGACCATTTTCGACCAACCAGAGATCTGAAAAAACACTATTCCTGCACTCCCACTATGATCGATCTTAAAGCTATCGAAGCACTGTCTAAACTTGGTTCGGCACCCATCCAGTCGGTTAAAATCCTGACCAGACTTCCGGAATGTTATGTTCAGCAACTTATTTTAGCTCGGACTCAGTCTATTCGGCCAAGACATGAGCCGTTGGCCTAGTATCCAAGTTGTCCAACCTATAAGTTTCCGTTTTACTGATTTTGGTCCGTAAGCCTTCGACCATAGGCCAGTCGGCCAAGTACGGTCCGTCTGAGCTCAGCTCAATAGTAAGCCTAGAATAGTCGACGTCATTAAAATGAAAAAAGAGAAATAAAATGATAAAAGTTGCATTATGGCAGATTTTGGACTCGATTAATTGGAAGTGAAGGATTAAAAGCAAGAGGAAATCCCAACACAATCAAGTGAGTCTCTATATGCTTTGGTTACTCATAATTTTTTTAAAAGTATTGTTAGCCCTAATGTTTTGATGATGCTTTTATGTGATTTTATGTTGCTTATAGACTCGAAGGGTTGGATGAAGTACCGATACCAAGACCATAGAATGCAACCAATCTGAGGAGATATTATCACTGAGCAAATTGTACTACGGCCTAGGGCCCTTGCTTATCAATGAAATGGTTTTTGCAAATTTTCATCTCGAAGAAATTATCTATCCTTATGTTTGGTGGTATTGCCGAAGCATTATAGTTGTCGTTCATCTATAAAACGTGCAAAATAGTTGTTCAGTGGTATTTTCGAAGCAGTACAGTTGTTGTTCATCTATGAAACGGGCAAACAAATGTTCGATGGTATTGTCGAAGCAACACAATTTCCGTTCATCTATAAAACGTACAAGCTGCTGTTCGGTGATGTTGCCGAAGTAGCACAGTTGCCGTCCATCTATAAAATGTGCAAGCAGCTATTCAGTGGTATTGCCGAAGCAGCATAGTTGTTGTTCATCTGTAAAATGTGCAAGCAGTTGTTCGGTGGTATTGCCGAAGTAGTACAGTTTCTGTTCATTTATAAAATGTACAAGCAGATATTCGGTAGTATTGTCGAAGCAGCACAGTTGCCGTTCATCTATAAAACATGCAAACAGATATTTGGTGGTATTACCAAATCATTACAGTTGTCGTTCATCTATAAAACGTGCAAAGCAGCTGTTCGGTAGTATTTCTAAATTAGCACAATTGTCGTTCATCTATAAAACATGCAAGCAGTTATTATGTGGTATTGACAAAGAAGAATAGTTGTCGTTCATCTATAAAACATATAAGCAGCTGTTCGGTGATATTGCTAAAGCGGTATAGTTGCCATTCATCTATAAAATGTGCAAGCAGTTGTCTGGTGGTATTCCCGAAGTGAATGCAAAAAATGTTTTGGCAATCACAGAAGTATGAAAATCTGACAGTTCCTCAAGCCAAAGACCAAATTTCTGATCATCAGAACCCCATCCTCGGCTAGAGGGAGAGGGAAAATACAAAACAGTTGAAAACAATAAGCAGACCGAAACAAAAAAGTTAGTAAAATTCAGAAATATTTACAAATGCAAAGGTCTGGCCACAAGTTGGTCCGAACACAAATACAACAATAAAGAAAAAAAAGACCATCAGGCTCCGGGCATAAGAGGATTGGCAGCAGCAGGCTCGACCCCAACATCTTCAGAAGCCGACGATCCGCTAAGACAAGCCCCACTGATGCAAGAAGCAACTGGAGGGATAGTACCGAATGACTCGGCATCATCCTTCACCCCGGTGGAGACTAGGCCACAAACCCAGCCCTTCTGGAAGCACATGTCCCGTATGGTGATGGCTTGTTGGTTGTATTCTACTTCGACTTTGTCATAGACTCTGTTGTAGCCGACATCCTCCATCCTGGTGACCCTTTTCTTCTCCTCGTCCAGCTCGTCTTGAGCCTTCTTAGCTTCGGCCTTCAGGCGAGCATTCTCCGCCTCCTTATCGGCATGGCTATCCTCTAAGGCCTTTGCCTTTTCGGTCAGCTCTACGATAGAACGATTGGCCTCTTCCAGCTTTTCAAGGCTCTCCTCACCAGCCCACCGAGCCACATAAGAAGACCAAAGTAGCTCACCGGTGTGCTCTTCGATGCCGACACCAGCGGACATCATCTACCAAGCAAGATATCAGCAAAGCCGAACCAAAGAGAAATGATAGGATTGTGTTTTAATGATGTCTAAAGTTGATTACTTGGTTATATCTAAGATGCATGCTTGATCATTAATTCCATATGGTCCTTAATACTTGAATGATATTGAAACTAATTTTCCTTACAATTTATTGATTGCATAATATTTGGATTGACAAATCTTCTTACAATGGTTGAATTGCAATCTTGTTCTTGAGATATAAAAATGACGAAGACCATGAATAAGTGCTTGGATATAGTTTCTTAACTCTAATACGTGAATCTCTGGTAGAATATAGGTTCATCTTCCGATAAAAAAGTGGACCATAATTCTTCCTTAGGACATAAGCCAACTTCTGGTAAAACAGTGACCAATTTCTAGTAAAACAATGTTCTGGCCCTTCATTACCAAACCGGTCTCTACAGTGGGCTATGCACTGGGCCGGGCACCGATGGCACCGGTGCCCACGCCGGTGGAGCCACCAGTCTGCAGAAGCTTCACAAAAAATTGATTTTTCTAAAAATCTTAAATTGGGTCTATTAATTCAAATTTAGTTCTGGAAAATATACAATGATGTATATACTGAATTTACAGAATGGTTCCTCTAAAAATCGTAGAGTTTTCAAATCAAATTTTGCCCCAATGGGTTGTCATTTCATCCTATGAAAGGCTCTATTTTATTTCTGGATTAAACCATATGCAATTTTTGCAGCAAAAAGGTAAAATTGCTTGTTGTGTTAAAAAACTTCTGAATTGCTCAGGCTTCTGAAACATGCAGTAGATAGAGACTTGTACCAAAGTTGAAGCCTTTGATTTTCTACCCATTACACTTGGTTTGATAAATAGGTTTTGCAAAGTTTGTGTGTCTGATGGGAGAGATAGCAGCAAAAAATATACACAAGTCTTGAACCCAACTTCTCTCCCACTCTCTCAGTATGCTTACACTTGTTTTTTGAGAGAAATTATCACAGTAGCCTTATCATCTCATTCCTCTTACTCTACAAATGGTTACAACATCTTGAGTGAAGAAGTATGTGAGTGCACCGTGTGAGTAATTGGTTGAGGAACTTCATGAAAACTCAGAACTGATGCTATGTTAAACAACTCCTTGCTTCATCTTCAAAGCACAACATGACTTCTAATGTGGTAAGATCCTTCTAAAACCTTAAGGCCAAGGACCAAAGAAAACGTTTCTTTCTCCAAATCTTGTGGCATAGCCCCTTTTCTTAAAACAATTTGACTGAAGCCCAAACCTTTAAAATGCTAGACCAAAGCTCTTTTTAATACCCTTTGAAACTCTAGGCCAAAGCCCTTCTTTTAAAACACCTTAAAAATTCTAGGATGAAGCCCCTCTTTTGAAACACCTTAAAATCTCTAGGCCGAAGCCCCTCTTGAAAATATTTTGGCCAAAGCCCACCTTTGATTTGATTTGGCCGTAGCCCACCTTGATTGATTTTGGCTGAAGCCCACCTTTATATTTGAATAGGGGTGTCCCCCTCACCGTATGGTAAATTTTGACAAATGACCGAAGGCCACCTTTATATTGAAATTAACCGAAGTCCAACGTTGGCATGATTTATCCAAAGCCCACCTTTATTTGAATTGGCTGAAGCCCACCGTTGGTATGATTTGGCCGAAGCCTACCTTTAAAAATTGAAAAGAACAATGTACAATTGAAAATAATATACCTCATACACTTACCTTTGCGTCTTAAGAGGATGCCACTGTTTATAGTTTTCTGGTGCTCCTCGATTCACCGTTTCCTTTTTCCTAAGAACCAATCTCAACAGTTAACAACTATATCGAAGTATGAAATGATAAATCGAACGACATGAAGATAAGACATGTACACACACACACCTTCCACAATTACTACATGATTTTTCATATGAATTAAGGGACTTAGACAAAGCCCCTAACACCTTGGAATGACTAGACACTCATTTTCCTACCTGATTGCCATACACACACACAAGTTTGGAGATAAATTATGAAGATCTACCACCGAGCCAAGACAAGGAAATTAACCCATGACCACACTTAAAACTACCCATTATGTGCAATCCTATTGATTTCTACTAGGATTCATATCCTTAATTTTAACCAAGGTACTACATCGACCAACCTATACAACAAGTATTTACATACTAGATTTTCCATCACAAAAACATGGGTTTCCCCACCGTTCACAACACAATTGGTGATTCCGGGGGACTAAGGGGGATTCATCGCATCAAGGTTTCGTAAAATCCTAATGCCCACGGACACACTCGCACTTACCACACCAAGGGAATACATCTACCTAATCGATTATTACAAGTAGGCATATCATTAAACACTTAATGTGTGCCTATACACCTATACATGAATTTAGGCAAGATATATACACTATTTGACACAATCACATCCCAAGCACCACAACACCCAAAATCCCTAATTCCAAATCCATACAATCAAAAATATAATTTGAGGAATTAAAAAAAACATTAACCGTACCTCGTAAAAGTATCCACGCGCCTCACGCTTCGTAAAACCAATCTCGGATCGAACCCGAACCTCTATTTCTCCATAGATCCCCTTCTCTCTCTAGCACCTCTCTAGTCTCTCAAGAGACTCCAAGGAGGCAAAATATGTTTTTGGCATCCCTCCCATGACTTAGGGCTTTTTAGAACTCAATTGGACACAAAACCCCGAAAATACTCTTAATTTCCCGTACAGTCAGCGATTCTCGTTCGGACGGGCATCACCCTCGTCCAGACGATGACCCCTCATCTGGACGACCAACCACCTAGTTCGGACGGCCACCATCAAAAATCCCCGGGCCAACTCCCTGCTCACTCGTCTAGACAGGACCAAGGTGTGGTCCCGACAAGATCTCCTAGAGCACTTCCAAACTCCTTCAAAATGGTACCCAACCTTCTAAACTCAAATCCAAATACTTCCCCATCATTCTATACATCAAATTGGCACTCTAAGGCCATTTTATAATTTTTTGAAGTACAACTCTCGATTGCCTATTTCTTAAGGACTTACGTGATACTAATTATTGGGGGTAAGCCTTTCTTGCGGTGGTTCCCGGTTGCTAGCAGTGGAGATGAGGCTGAGCCTTGGCTGCAAAAGAAGGAAACGTTAGGCTACCGGCGAATGTCGCCAGTGGACTCTCCGATGACTAAGTCAGTAAGGAGTTCTAGAGAGAGAAAGTAAATGGACAGAGTTTTGACTAGTAAAAGAAGGTGTACCTCTGCATTGAATGCTCCCTCTATTTATAAAACCATCAGAGAGTAAGAGACACGCACTTCGGCGCAAGTGTGATGATGTGTTGTGTCATGGGGCAGGGCACCTGTCCCCTCTGTATGCCTGAACATCCGACTGACAGGTCGGCTCTGACAGTGTCAAGCGCCGCCGCCTAATAGCATTGGGTGATAGAAAAGCTGATAGAGCATGTATGGCATGCTGCGGGAATCACGGAAAAGCTGATCCTCATGTAAGGCATGTGTCTGCCATGTGCACAAAACCCGAGATGCTGTCTCCGAGGGAATTTTTGCTACAATCGAGACTTTTGTCCTATTCGATCGAAGGGACACCCTTCGGTACGGTCACTCATCGGCAGGGAGCTATCCCTGAGCAGTAAACCTTCCATATCGAAGTAAGCCCCGGGGTAGCCCCCCCTTTCGTCGTCCCTTGCCTCTGCTCGATTGCATGACTTCGGCTGGCTATACTACTGGAAGGGAGCCATCCCCGGACTGTGAGGCTCTAGTGCCGGAGCGAGCCCCGGGGAGCTCCTGTCGTCGACTCTTTAGTTGCTTGGCCCCCTAATAGCTGGCCTATATTGCGGTCCTCTTACAGGAGGTCGTGGCTCCGGCCTCTCTTTAGTTCGGTCCCCAACACTAATCGACCCAACGCCTACCACTTATAGATTTCTATCCTTAAATTTACATAGGATTTTCAATCCTTTTAATTCCATGACTC
>NMUG010009423.1:0-11284 GCA_002855965.1 Monotropa hypopitys
ATGTGGTAGTATCTTATCAAGGATGTGATCAGCATAATTTAGATATATAATTAGCATAATTTAGGGATGTAATTAGCATGATTTAGGAATATATTATTTGCTTGATTAATGGTAGGATTGATTGAGATTTTTTGCTTGATTAATGTAGTATCGATCTCAGTCATTGAATTTGATCCAACGGTCCTCTATATACTTATATGTATATGTGGTCCCCACACCGCCCTGTTTTGTATAATAGATATGGATGTCACTTTTTGGGAAACCAAATCCTTTTTATCATCTCTCATGTCTTCAGGGAAGAGAATAATATCTAGGAAGAAATGAGAGGAAGAGAGGTTGGCATCCTATACTCTAGAGTCTTGGTCGTAGTTTTAGTTACCTTGTCATCCTGAGAGAGAGACAAGAAATTCTGAAAAGGAATCAACATTTTAAACAAGAGCAGTTCATGACATTGGTGGACGACTGGAAAGAACATATTTGAGAACCTATTCACCCCGAGAGAAGGCTACTTGTGTTGAGCCATCTTGTCAATCACCATTTCCAACTCCAGCTTCTGACTCCTCGGCTGACTCATCTGGTAATAATTCTTCCTCTCCTGTTTTTGATGATCTTGATGCTCATATTGTTCTTAGAAAATGAGTTAGAACTTGTACCACCAACCATCCTATCTCTCACTTTGTTTCATATTCCCGTTTATCTCCTCTGTATCGTGCTTTTGTCTCTTCCCTTGTCTCTATATCTATTGCACATGATTTGAAAGAAGCTCTTAGAATACCTGAGTGGAAAGGAGCTATTGTAGAGGAGATGACAGTCTTGAAAAAGAATACAGAATGGCACTTGGGAACTAATACCTCTTCCTGAGGGAAAGAAGTCAGTGGGTTGCAAATGGATGTTCACTGTGAAACACAAGTCTGGTAGGACTGTTGAGAGATACAGAGCAAGGCTTGTTGCTAAGGAGTTCACTCAGACATACGACATTGATTATGAGAAGACCTTTGCTCCTGTTTCCAAGACGAATTTTGTTCGGACCTTGCTCTCTTGTGCCGCTATTTTGGATTTGCCTCTTAAACAATTTGATGTGAAAATATTTTTTCCATGGTGCCTTAAAAGAAATCTACATGGACATACTACCATTTTTTTCTTTTACAATAGAAGGAAATCTGTGTAGATCGATAAAATCTTTTTATAGATTGAAGCAATCTCCTAGAATGTGGTTTGACAAATTTCTCAAAGTCATATTGAGATTTGGATATAAGCAAAGCCATGTTAATCATACTATGTTCATCAAGAGGACTAATGGTAAGATTGTTGTTCTTATATTCTGTGGATGACACAATCATGACAGGTGATGATTTGGATGAGATACAGAATCTCAAGACTCTTCTTGCTCAAGAGTTTGAGATCAAGGATTTGGGGTCTATGAAATACTTTCTTGGAATGGAGGTGGCTCGATCTGACAAATGGATCTTTATCTCTCAAAGTAAGTATATTCTGGATCTTTTGGAAGAGAAGCTTGTTGAGATGTAAGCTTGTAGATTCTCCCATTAAGGCCAACCATCATCTTTGCAGTAATGGTGAAGAGCATGCGGATAAAAAGAGATATCAGAGACTTGTAGGTCGCTTGATACACTTATCTCATACTACACGAGATATTTTCTATGTTGCGGTGGTTGTTAGTCAGTTTATGCATAAGCCTTGTACTACACATCTTGATGTTGTTTATAATATCTTGAGGTACCTCAAATCTTCCCCGGGTAAAGGTATTTTGTTCTCCAAGCATTATCACTTAAAGTTGGAAGCTTTCACCGATGCAGACTGAGCAGGTTCTATTGATGATAGGTTGTATACTTCTTGCTATTGCACCTTCCTTGGAGGAAATATGATTACTTGAAGGAGTAAAGAGCAGTCAGTGGTGGCTAGATCCAATGCAAAAACTGAATACAGAGCTATGGCCCATGGAGTGTGCGAGTTATTATGGCTCCAAGCCTTTTTGCATGATTTGGGGTTCTATGAGAATGGCCCTATGATGCTCTATTGTGATAACAAGGCAGCCATAAACATCGCTCATAATTCTGTCCAACATGGTCGAACAAAGCACATAGAGATTGACAAGCATTTCATAAAAGGAAACCTTAGCAATGGTTTGATATGCATGCCTTTTGTGAGACCTGAAGACTAGTTAGCTGATTATTTACTAAGGGTCTAAGAAGTAAAAGTTCTCACCATGTTGTGTTCAAGTTGGGCCCAGTTGATATCTTCACACCAACTTGAGGCGGAGTGTTAAGTTACGTTACGTTAGGGGTTTATTTGTTACTTAATTTGTAGTTAAGGGTAGTTAGGACAATCATACTAATACCTTGTTCATATATACAAATATAGAGATGAGATAATCCCTTTCTCTAACTTTTCCCCAATCTCACTCTAGAATTGAACAATAAATATGTAGCCGACCCCAATTGATTGGGACAAAAGGCTCTATTTAGTTTGGTTCAAAGGAAGGAAGAGATTGTTCTCTCAATTAGTGGTCTATGATCAAAATATGCTTCTTCTTTCCCTATCTCGTCTTTGGTTTTGATCTCCTCTTTCCCAAATGCTATTTGTTTGGTGGGACATCAAAGGAACGGAATAGAGCAAATTTGCACCACCGTCGAATCGTAGGAAGTTATGGAGGATCCGAGCGCTAATCGGGAAAGAAAACAAGCAAAAATACATCTCAATGTAATCTTCCAAAAACAAAATGCCATCTTAAATGCCAGGAAAATGAGCTACCCAATCAGGGATGGGCTGAACAGCCCAACTTAAGTAGGCCAATCAAGAGACCTGGCATTGGGAGCTCACGTGGGCACAACAGAGCGGTCTATCTGGGATATGCAACTACAAGTCGAGCTGCTTAACCGGGTTGACCCTGGATGGGAGCAAAGCTATTGGGCCCGATCAGATCAGGGTCAATCTATTTGTCCAACTCAAATGGTCAAAAGCACACCACTACGCAGAGAGAAGATCTTGGCGCATGGGTTAACCAACGCACTCATGAGGATTCGCCCTAACATAATTGCAACACTCACAATATGATCCCAAGCATAGTGATTCTGGAAACGTGGAACGTCGTGCGAGGTCGTTACACTCGTGTGTAGGAAGTGTTGAAGGCCAAGGGAAGGGGAGCTTCTATGATCATACCTACCATGAGGTAAGTACCCTCCTAAAACCCCAAACATTGTGTCTCTATGTCATTATTCTCCGAGTTGTTTGTTGACCTAACTAAAGCGTCAGAGGGGCTATTTCAACCGAACCCAATCAAGCAGGGTAACCTTGTTCACGAGTCTTATCGGCACGCTAAGCCATCGGATGTGCTTAAAGAACATTCGTGTTTCTATTCTAGCCGGATTCACTCTCAAATTTCATCCGTGACCATAAAAGCTAAATTAAAGGAGAAAATTTCAAAAAAACTCCAAACATCTTATGACCCCCCTCCCCACACCCACCACACACCCCAATGAGCTATTGCTCTAATACATCAAGGTACTTCAAAACATAGAATACTGGAAGGCATGTAACAATTTCAACCAACACTACAAATCATCTTCTCATGCTATATAAGAACTTCCTCTCTTAATCATCCCATCTATCAACTACATGTTATTTGAAAGAAACTACGAATCACATGAAGTTAATAGATAATCTTCTCATGCTATATACGAACTTCCTCTCTTAATCATCCCATCTATCAACTACATGTTATTTGAAAGAAACTATGAATCACATGAAGTTAATAGATAATGACTTTGTAGTTGTGGGTGGGAATTTCTTGAAAAAAAAAACCCAAAGGGGGTCAAAGTTGTCAATCCGAAAGCTGTTTCTTAAACTCTTCGTTATGTTGCACTCACAAACAATGTTAGAAGACCCTTCGTCTTTGCGACAGGGAGGGCTCTCCGATGATAAAGTTAGTAATCTTTCTCAAAACCAAAAACTTCTCAAAGAGATGAAAGCCGAAAATCTGAGTACGAGAAAATGTGTACCTTATTCTGATCATATATCCTTTATATAGTGATTGTCCTGTCTTTTCCCGAGCTTACGGATCCCACCTTCCAATCAAGAATTGAAAAGAGTGGGGTCTGACTAGATTATACATTACTCGCCGTTTTTAGTAGGTCCCAAGGCATGTCTTCATTCTTTCTTTACTGCTTGACACGTCTTTCTAGTCATCAACTATGTTTCCATTTACTCCATTCTGTCATTATATTCATTCCACTGTCTTAAATAAAACCTTTACAATGATTGGAATTTCTCATTCCAGTCACTTAATCAATTAGTACTTCTCATTCAAACCGGTCTTCAAGTGGGTCATGCATAATCTGACAATTACCTTTCCAGGTGATGTGACTCGTATATCATTTTTGACAAACATGACGCGCACAATGCATTGTTGCAGGCTTGCAGCACACATATAGCATTTTCCGCACACATTGTTGCATGTCCGTATCGTAAACATTGTTCATGTCGTGCTCGGGAATCACTATTTCATTCATGGTACCCCATTTTCTGCTCGGAAAACATTATTCCTGTTCGGAAAATATTTTTTTCAGTGCGGAACTCCATTCTGGAAACTTCTCTTGTGTTGTGTTTTGACATTTTCACCCTTGATTTTACTTTAACCTACCTCAGTAGCTATTTGATATATCATATCTACCATTAGAATATCTCACTACAAATACTATTAAGCAGAAAAGGACATGTTCTTATTAGAATCCCTACATTTATTGCCCTGTATGTATCCCGTGTTCCTTAATCTAAAGAGCAGCATTAGAACTATACATCAAGACAAAATAGTGGAAGTTCAGTCAAATAATACCATAAACACTACATTCAAAATAAGATCTTCTCTTAATCAACATCTCCATGAACTCCATTATATGAAGTAATTATGAATCACGAGAGCTAATATATCAAAAGTCTATAGTTAATTGACATGTCACTTTTAGAATACTTAAAAGCAGAAATTCTACACCAGAAAAGGATATACAAAGATTGAAGTATTGACAATAATTATCATGTATGCTGTTTTCCTAACTCTAAATAACAGCATTGGCAGTATACATCATAATGACTCAATTAAAAGTATTAACCACAAATTAAAGAGAGCTCAATACCAGACATCATCTGCATCAGCTGTTTCGCAAAATGTGGCTTGAGAATCATCTTCAGAGCGATGACATGATTCAGCATTCACACTCTTCTGCCATATAGCAGTCTCACCATTCTCAGACTTCTTCTCCCAACACAGAAGTTTGGTGATCTCCTCAATCTTCCTTTGTTCCTCCTGGAGTTCTTCCTTGGGACGCTGCCATGCTTTATACAAATTTCTCCAATTAATAGGAGGACCAGAAAGAACCCAATAGCCACCCGGTCTAAGAACCCGGTCAACTTCCATCATGTACATTCCATCTGCATAGAAAATAATTCAGAAATACAGTCAGAGAAAATGTTTCAATCACAAATTTTTATGTTCAATGACAGAAACAGAATCTGCAAGGAACGCTAGCTTTTCCATTTTCAGGGGGAGGGGTGCTGTCAAAACCCCGTGATGCATGAATATTTGTTACAACATATAATGCTCACCATTGACACCCCATGGAATTAAGCAACGAGAACAGTGAGCCATGTCAAAGGCTGCAGAAGGATATGGCATTTTTTTGGTTCCAAGAACACCAATGACAGCAGGCACTCCTCTTTCAAGAGCAAACTGAACCTGGGCTTCGTGTGAGTCTCTTGGTGCAAATGACATAGCTATAACATTTCTCTTCCAAAGGTAGGCACCCCAACTGGCAACCTGAAGAAAACAAATCTTTAGACGAATAGTTGAAAAGGTACCCCATAAAAATATGGGTATAATATCTCAGAAGAAAAAGTAGGGAAGATTCACTTGAGAAGATTTGATAAACTCAACATACCCCACAACCAGTGTCCAGTGCAGTTCTAACCGTCCCATTTTTTATTGGTATTACAGAAGCGAGCTGATCAATATATGCATCTGCCCCGTGGGGAAATTGTGTTCCTCCGCCTGGGAACCTAAATACATCGCCCTCGTATTGAATCCAGTTCTGAATAGCCTTCTCAACTGTTAAGCTCTTATATGGTGCATTTGCATACGGTACATAGTCACGACTCTTTGGCCATGGAAATGGGGACACATATCCCTTGGGTACTGGAATAAGGCAATGCAATTTCTCATTCTCCGGAGGACAATGCCGCTCTCGATAATTCATGTTCTCCCTTGGGAAGGTCATTGCACGCCTTTGATCTTGGCAAGGTGTGTAATCAATATACTTGGGGTCGCACGGCTTCAACATTTTAATATTTGTGTCAGATTCGCCTATTACACCAGCTTCCCCACTGTGATGTGTCTCAAAATTCAAATTAGGAAGGATATTACAGTCTGCTCCGCCCTTTGTCATCTGCAAAGCTATAAAGTCCCCCTTCCCAAACCCACTTCTTTGCCATGCTCCTAGTAAGTAGAAGAAACAACACAAACCTACTACTATAAAAATACCTACGCAACTCCTAGTCCCACTACCACCCGAATTTGTTTTTGTTGCCATAACGCACCTGAAAGAATTTCCCAATGATAATAGTAAACAGTAACAAACTGAAAGAAAATCTGATAATGGCTTTTGTGTTAAAACTAAGGTCTTATAGCCTATACATGGCTTTTGTGTTGAAATTAAGGTCTTATAAAAATCAGAAGTTAACTCGTCTTTCATTTCCTTTATTACGAATCTTATCAAATGACCAACTAGGTTGAAATCAAAACTGATGATCATTTCTATTACTGATGAGAAAAGAAAAGAAAGGAAAATAATTTCGTTTCTCACTAAATATCACCAATTTTGGTGAGAAACAAAAAATAGAGTCAGATGTGATTTAGGATTCTCATCCCCTCTTCCTCCTCTCCACTTTTAAACAATCCAAACTTGGGAGAGATTCCATTCTCCCTCCATTTCCTTTCTTTTCTCACCAAAACTCTCTATCCAAAGGGGATGTAATTTTGTATATTCTACCCACTAGCGGGAAGAGTCGATTTGATTTTTGTGAACTCGTGTGTGTGACGTTTGTTTCGTCAACCAACAATTTCTACAAATTTCAAACAACAATTGCAGAGCAGTTCGAAAAAGTAGATCAAAATAGAAAATTGCAATATGAATCTCATACCTGGTGCATCAAGTGGTGCGAGTAAATATTGAAGATCTCATTTTTCTGCTAGCTACCAGTTAACGATTGTGATGCTCAGTTTGACTCTATTCTTCTCTGTGTTGAAGAGGTTAACAATGGTGAATTAGATCAGAAATGAGAGATTGAAAACCCTGAAAAAAGCTATAGATCTAGTTGAAGATGTGTACAGTGAATCGTGTATTCGTATCTGATCCGACAAAAGCGTCGGTTTACAGAGCATTCGATGGGAACGAAGAATATAGATCGAACACTCGGTCTCCCTCCCTTCGTTCTCTCTCTCAAGAGTAGTTAATTGGGAGGGCTATGGTGCAAGAGGAGCGCACTACACCCGGTATGTCCATTGGGACCCATGTAAAACCATATGAATTAGGGATCCATTTGATTCGCTGGCATACATAAAAAGATTAGCTTGTTCGAATAGAATATGAGTTACAAGAATTTGGATTAATTTATTTTTAATTAAAGATAGTAAATATAATTTAATATTACTGTGATTTGATTTTGATTTTTGTATAATATTTTGTCAAAACTTCTATATTTCTCATTCTTTTTTATGGAAAAAATCGAAAAAATATAAGATAAAGTGGCGTTAAATGTTTAGGACAAATAGAAAAATTAATTGAAAAGAGAGTAATATTAATACCGAAAATTTTAGTGCAAAGTGGCTTAATATAATGATAAGTAAATAAGTGATGGTTGGTGTACCCCGTTTTTTTTTATTAAGTGATTGTTAAGCGTGACAGTGCTTCAAAATAGGTTATTACTAGAATTTGAGCCCTTGGATGAGATCCAAGAGTTAAAAATGTATAACCAATAATATTTTGACATGTGACATAAATCTTCCCTATATTGTTATAATACTAGCGAATTACTCGTGACTGAAGGCACTTAACAACTCGGCAATAACACATTTGAAAATTTTACAAATCATGACATGATTGAAAATTTTTAATTGGCCACAATTTATGAAAAAGAAAAAAAGAAACTTTGATCTAAATACAACATGTAAATAATTAAAAACAAATATATTTTCTAATGTCATTGGCTTTGTCTAGGTCATTGCGCACGAAATATGCATCGATTTGCTCCAAAAAACGTGCAATGTGTGTTCAAAACAGAACAAAAACGGGTGTGTTTGAGACAATTAAAAAGAAGGGACCATAAATTTGAGTTTACGTATTAAAATAGTTGCCAACAAAAATAGTTGCATTAAATGGATGTTATCACATAATTCTCCCAAAAATCATACATATTTTATTATTTTGGGAAAACAAATAAATAAGAGCAATCACGAAATCCAACATTCAAACGCATTAGTCCTCTATTATTTTTCGTTCAATCAACAACCAAATAGATTTAAATCCAAATTCCTATGATTTTCAAAAAATGGGTCCTTTTCAAAACAAAGTCCATAAACGAAACATAACCCAGCAGTTGGCGTATGAAATTGGAGGGATATATTTAAATTAGACTAAGGCAGTAAAAACTCAAGATTCAAATTTCATTATTTTATACTTCTTCTGTAATCAGCAATCAGACATACATAAACACTAATTACTCAAAGGCATGAAAAATCCCAACTAAAAAAACTGGGAAACCCTCCACCTCTTCTTGGTATTCATGGGGCTCTCCGGAAGTCTTGATGACTTCTTTTTTGGCAACGACGGTGGCTTATTAGTGTAGACATACATATGTACAGAAAAAGTTAATACTTACGGGATAATCCAACTGTTCTTTAGAGATCTTGAGTTTCTTCTGGGAAAGAGAATTCTCGTCGTCGTCGCTGGCTCTAGAGAAGGCTATCTCCGCTTGAACGTCATCGTTGCTGGCGACGACAGCTTCCAAGTCCCTCTTGTTCCCAACAACTCCTCTGAAAATGCATAAATTCATCTGATACAATGACGCTACACTATTCGGGGAAGAAGATACTGCAACTCCATCCTCTACCTCAGTTGCTGATAGAAGTTTTTTTACGTCAAAGCCCCTGAACAATGTAAGGCCCATGCCTGAAGGCACTTGGTTCGTGCCTTCGACACTTCACCCGTGCAAGCTATCCATTAAGAAGCAGTACTAAATGAAATGTCAAACTAAAAGCTAGTGTTTGTCCGTGCCAAAAGAGACTTTGCATGAGACCCAGGTTGGCTGCCGTGCTGTATTGTTAGGGTGCACTGCAGCCACCCGGATTGCTTTGCAGGTGACTTCCGTACTTGACATGTGCCTTCGGTATTAAAAAATATGGATTGTTGTTTCTGGTATAAGAATACATACATTAAGTAAGGCTCATGCCTGAATTCACTTGGTTCGTGCCTTCGACACTTTACCCGTGCAAGCTATCCATTAAGAAGCAGTACTAAATGAAATGTCAAACTAAAAGCTAGTGTTTGTCCGTGCCAAAAGACACTTTGCATGAGACCCAGGATGGCTGCCGTGTTGGAGTGTTAGGGTGCACTGCAGCCACCCGGATTGCTTTGCAGGTGACTTTCACACTTGACATGTGCCTTCGGTATTAAAAAATATGGATTGTTGTTTATGGTATAATAATACATACACTTTTAAAAAAAGTCATATGATCAATGCAATGCTATTAAAAACCCAAAAAACAAAATTACTAATTCTTGGTCTTTGGTATAATAATACATACACTTCAAAATCTTCTTAATGTTCGTATTTTATTGTAATGAAAATTCTTCATTACACACGGATTATTGTAATGAAAAAATCCTCTTCAGGCACGGGCAATTGACGTTTCATTATTAATTCTTTGCCACAAACCAAGTGCCTCTCACAAATCCTCTTATATAATACTGATTAAAGATCTTCTTATTAGTATGTTTGAAGAAACCTTTGATCAATTAACACGTCTGAAGGATCTTTTTGTATGGTCTGTGGTTACACCTTTATTGTATTATTGTTTGATTCAATCACGAACACGCCTGAATAAAGATCGTATTATTATAGGTTTTTGAAAAATCAATCACGAATGAAAATCAACTCTGTGAAATATTGATTCAGATATGCCTAAGTAGCAAAAACTCAGAAAAAGACATGTGGGAAAATCAGAATTAATCACATCACCCATACTATCTAATTCAACTCTTCTTGTTCTAAACTTCAATGCATACTGTTGCAGTTTGCAAGGACATGCAAAACCACAGACCATAAAAAACCACAGACCATACAAAGGAAATGAAAACCTATACTGTTGGAAA
Organism: Monotropa hypopitys; assembly: GCA_002855965.1. Classification (NCBI taxonomy): domain Eukaryota; kingdom Viridiplantae; phylum Streptophyta; class Magnoliopsida; order Ericales; family Ericaceae; genus Monotropa; species Monotropa hypopitys. Next base: position 10,437 of record NMUG010009423.1, read on the forward strand.
ACTTAATTTCTTTCACAACAATGTTTCCCGTTAATCTGGAAAACCACCAGACTACACTCCGGCGCACCTCCAAATTGGAAAACCAATGGTGGTTCCGGTTCCGTATGACCCGTGAGGTGGAACTAAGCCATAGGAATCTCTCGCTGCCATATACCTATTATCGAGGACTTTCAACAAATACGTGGTGAGCAAAAATTACTCAAAACCAAAATCACATAGGCAAAAACGTAAGCAAAAAATTAAAATAAGCACCGAAGAGCTGATGCGAGGGACGCGAGGAACACAATGGTGATCTGAGGCGATAGTGACCATGAGAGCTCGAAGAGCTGATGCGGTAGTGGCTCGAAGAGCTGATGCAGAGGTGGATCGAAGAGCTGATGCAGCGGTGGATTCGGCGATGGATCAGAGGATGATGGAGGCGGCGGAGAATTATGATGATGCAGGTGTTAGAAAATTTTTGTTCTCTCGATAATTGTAGAACATGTATGTCCGATGCCGCAGGTGGCGCCACCACCCATTGGACGGAATCCTCCACCAGCAACACCACCTTCTCCTCCTCCGTTGCCAGAGAATTCGTCTCGGTAATTGTTAGGGCTAGGGAGGCAGTGGTGTCTCATGGGGTGTCCGAAGGAGCAAGGCGGCCCTCCGGAGTTCTTGTTGCAGTATCCTCTGTATCTACCTTCTGGAGTTGGTTTAGAGAGAGAACATTTTCTAAGATAAAATATACCCTTTTTCGAGAAAGAAACATTTTCGAGATCAACCTCAGGCGTAGCTTGGGCGGGAAGTGTACATGGTTCCTCAAATCTTAGCCCTTAATTTAGATCTCACGGTCCAAAATATAGAATTTC